>JANAVB010021147.1:0-38106 GCA_029216955.1 Iris pallida
CCTCTCTCTCTCTCTCTCTCTCAGGTTGGTGGTGAGGAGTAATGGTGGGGAAAAGAAGAAGAGTAATGAGGAGGGAGAGAGAGGAGTGGGTTAATAAATGGTGAGGGTGATGGTAGGTAGGTGGGTTGGTTTTCCAACAAAACCGAACCAAGCCAACTAGCCGAACCGAACCAAGATGGACCAAGCAAATGAAAATACCTAAATATATCATGTAAGAAAATATGCAAATACGAAACAAAATATGTACACGTATACCAAGATACGTAATACGAACCACAGGCATAACAACCGCTCATGTAAAACCCCTAAATTTCAAATACGATTTTTTTAATAAATTTGGTATTGATTTTTGTACTTCGTATTTGTACGTCGCATACGAGTTTACGTTTCGTAAATTTCTCGTCAAGTGCGAATAAGTGCGAAGTACATATTTTATAAACATTTTAATTATAGATGTAGAAAATATTTTAAAATAATAGATGATAAATATTTTATATTGCTTGAAGTTGTAAATACGTCGCGCCGAGGATTGCCAAACTTTATTTTTATTAAAAAAAGGACCATTTTATTTTATGGTACTAGTATAACTAGTAATTTAGAAAAACTGTATTTTATGTAAGTATTATTTTTGCATGCGAGTGTATATATATTTGTATTTTTAAAATTAATTATTATCATTAATATATTATTTTAAAAAAGGTATATTAAATATGGGTTGATTTAATATGTAATTAATTATGGTGATTTAAGTTGGAAAAAAATTATTAAGTTATTTAAATACAGTTTAAATTAGAGGTAGAATCTATCTACATTAGATTATATTTGATTGAGTTACTTTTAAATCAATTTGAATTAAATAGTGGAAAATCTAAGGGGAATTAAAACTCTTCTTAGTCCTTATCTAGATAAGACCTTTGTAAACCCTCGAATTTTTTTAAAATAAATATTTGTGTAATTTTTGAATTTTTAATATTGACTTATTATATAATTTGTATTATTTCACATATATTTAGTATAGTGCTTATTAGTGAATTTAGTATAAAAATATATAAAGCTATTTTTTTAATACATTAAGGATCTAAACTATATTATACAATTTTTCACAAAATTTTAGGATTTATTTCATAACTTTTATTACTTTTTACATGTTACTTATATTGTACACTATTTACATAATATAGAATAAATGTCAATTTAGTATTAAATATTTCAGCTTGTATAAATGAGATTAGATGAAGGTATTTTAAATAAATATTAACTCTATTTATTATCTATAGTAATTTTAAATAATGTTATAGATAATTTAGATAAATATGAACTATATTTTAAGTTAATCATAATCCTAAGTCTAATAGAAAAGCATCCCTATCTATATTATATCATAACAAAGTAACTCCTATCAATTTAAATCAAATCCTATCTAATTTAGGAGGTAAATCTGAAATAAGTACCTAAATATACCCAATACATTCCCTTCCTATCAACCATAATTCGAAATTATTTTTAGTCCAATAGGAACTCAAAAATTCGTCATCAGAATTCAGCCCCGCTTTTTAGTAACAAGAGCAACTTGGAACGACGATATCTCCTAGCTCCGGACTCCGTTTCGCCTTTCGTTTTTTTAAAGGAAGCATATCGAGGTAAGCTTTCCAGAAACATATTTTAATAGACAAAATTTGTTATGTAGATTTCTGCAAAACTGTTTGAGTATCTAGTGTCCCAAAAATAAACGTGCTTCAGTATTTTTGCGACTTCGGGAGATTTCAGAAACGAAAATGCTATCCGTTTAGTTTTTCGGAAAGCTGATACGAAAACCTATGCCATATCCTAATATCAGAATCTATTAAATAAATGTAATAGGTGTAGTATTAATTATAATTAGATAATAGACTATTTTCAGCATCCGAAGTTGTTCCTACACCTTCCCCTTTGTGCGTTGTTGTTGATTCGTCGCCAGGACATCATCTTACCTCACTCCGGACATTAGGCAAGATACCTTGCCACCTTACTCTGTGATTTACATATTCTTATTTTTAGTTGTTATTTTCAGTATTTCTTATTTATTGTTATTATAAAACTGTGCATCCAAGTCACACTTGGGTGCAAGCGACTCTATCGGTCGTTTTCTTATTTTTGTTTTATTCTCTTGCATTGACTTAGTCTAGTGACCACCCATTTGATGATGAGGTATTGGTATATCTCATACGGCCTTGACACCTACTTTACCACGTATTTTGAGTCACATATAGGACACGTACTCGCGTAGTCGGCCGGCCACCGATACGTATGAGCCGTACGACGGTTAGGAGTAACTGCCAATAGAATTACATGCTAGTAGACTTGGCAGTTACTAGAGGTTCATATGAGTCATGGATGTGACTCCACTAGACATGGGGTGGGAAGAACAGTTCCTTGATGTATGGACCACATATTCGTTGCTATTGTACCTGAAGCTCCGCTGGAGACGCAGGTTCACCTTACTATTACTGATTCCCTCTGACGTTCGTGGAGCGTTATGGACGTTTTTTTATTGATTCCCTCTGACGTTCACCAAGCTTTATGGACGAAGACGATTGGTTCCCGAAGGAAGGGATGATGCCACTGCTATACAGATCGAGCGTCCATATGTAAAGGATTGTTCTTTATTGCATATTCACTATAGTACGGTTAGGTACCCTGTCGTATGCATCCCTTTATTTTCTATATATCACAGTTTATATGGCATGATATTGTGTATCTTGTTACGTCCCTCTGAGGACCTGGTTATCTCTCCAGGTGTGTGCTATTGTCATTCACAGATATTTGAGTCGTGGCCGTGATCATCTCTATTTCTTCGAGGATGATTGCACTTGGATTATCTTCGCATCGCTCCACAAATTTCTTTATTATGTATTTCCCTCTTTTTGTTGGTAGTGGATCTGTCTCCGCCCAACGACTTGTGTAAATAACAATTCATAAGTTTATTATAAATTCTTTCTTCTTTATTTGTGGATGAGATTAGTTTCATGATTTACTGCATTCTACAGCTTATGTATACATGAGAAGGTTCCATATATTGGAGTATACTTCGTATGTATGCAGCTGACATGTCGACGTACTTAGTCCTAAGTATTTTGGGACTGGGGCGTTACAGCTCATAGTTCTTATTCTTTTGTGTCATTAGTCCGGGTATATGTTAGCCCTATTTTATTGACTGTTCTATGTGTAGTGTCCGGACCCGCATGGTGCCTTATGATGGCTGGTTGGTTTGATTAAGCCTTGTTGGACTTGAAAATATTCAGAAGTATAGTTTGGAAGGCTATGCGATCATGGCAAGAATCGTCTTATAATGTGAGTAGTATTGAGTCCTTAGAGGATCCTTTAGCTTCACGCTTAATAAAAAGGACCGTATGTTATGTTTACTCATTGAGTTGTTGAATAACATCTTGCATGGAACATAGAAAGATAATAAAAGATAATTTATCACATGGCCCGAAACTATTGAGAATTATTTTATGAATTGTGTACTTGTGTGTTGTTGCAATGAAATACATTACATATGAAGCAAAAGTCCCAAATACTTGGGTAGTGAGTATGTCGAGCCTCAGCTCGATAAATAGATGGTAACACAGATAATAAGACCCAAGAACTGGGTAGTGAGTATGCTTAAATAATGACCAAGAGAATGTATGGTATCAAAGATGTGAGAAAGAGATTGAGTAATCACATTCTATTAACCGGTGCTATTATAGAATATGGATTACGATAAGACCCTGGATTGGGCAGAGGGTAATGCGAGCATTGGCTCAAGGCATATGTGGTAATACGAATGAGAATGATGGCTTATTTACTAGTTTTTCTTATAATGCATTGTATGTTTTCTTCATAGATAAGTTGCAAATACTTGATTGATCATGGGCAAGTTGTCAACAAGGTGGTTCCTTAAACGGTATTCTGAGGCCTCGGAAACTGATTCGTCCTAGGGGGAACCTCGTGCTGAAGTAGTAGTACGGTGATTCGGGAACATTCCAGACTGGGCTAGCTACTCGTCGCTAAAGGGGAGCCGCCTAACCATAAGTCCAAGATGGCGTGTAGTCAGTGACCCGTATATAGACAGGTCGTATGCTAATGATGTCTTATGCAGGCAGAGTAAGTTATAAATTAGATACAGAGAAGGATGTTGGCTGTTGGTAAGAATCACATAAATGATGACGAATATGATATTGTTCCTAACAATGTCTTAATATTAGGATATTGTACTTTTGTATAGAAAACTTAGTGACATGGAGAAGCAAGAAACAAAGTCTAGTTGCTTGAAGTAGTGCAAAAATAGAATACATATCGATGGCTCATGGATTTTTTGAATTATTGTGACTGAGACAAGTTTTAAAGACGATAAACATAATGTGCCCATGCCTATGAAGTTGTATTGTGACCACAAGGCAATGATTAACATTGTATATAATCTAGTCCCACATAACAGACAAATCAGTCTAAAGTTGACAGACACTTTATAAAGGAGAGCTATTGTATGCCACTCGTACCAATAACACAATAGATAGCTGATATTTTCACAATAGGATTGTTCAAACCTAACTATGAGTTTCTTGATAGCAAATCAGATACGTTAGATAATTATGCACCGACTTGAAGGGGGGTGACAAATAGTTAGGAGAAAAAAAATTAAAACATGAAATTAATACATAATTTATAGGGACTAGTTTCAATTTCTTTTTACTATTTTTTGTTACTTTCTGTTTCTACTTTTCTGTTTTTCTTTTTTGTTACTTTTAGTTTATTCAGTAATAAAGTAAAGGGATTCAATGACATATAAGTTTTCATGTCTCGCTGTATTCCTTTGTTATCAATAACATAGAAGAAAACTTAATTACTTCTTCTAAACTTACATTTCTTCTTCTAAACTTACAAGTTGGTAGAAATTCGCAAGAAGTTTTTATATGCAAAAATATTCCATAATGCTTCCAAGGAATATCCAAAAGAAATATTCAAACAATCTTCCTAAAAGATCCATGCAACTCTAAAATGTTTAGGAGGCTTTCTCAAATAAGTCTCTGATTTGATATATTATCTTTTACATGACATATGGTATAATAATATTGGGTGCAACATGACTTACTGTTACTAGTCACCTTCACACACGTAAAAAAAACTCTAATATTAAAATAGTTTAAATATAATTTAATATATTTTTATTAGGATTTATTATTTATTTTTTTAGAAAATTGGATATGGGTTTAGTTAGATAATAAGTTAAATATAATTTGAATACGAAATATATTTTATGATTTGTTATATATGTTCATATGATTCTGGACATATGTCAGGTAGTTAGAAAGTTTTTTTTTTCTTAACTACTTAAGGACATACGCGGTAGTTAGAAGAATTTTAGGATTTTTTCTCAACTAAGTGAGGAGATACATACACAACAGTTAGAAAGATTTTTGTATTATTTAATGAAGAATATACATATGGCTTGGAGGACTCATTTTTAAGCCGTTTCCAAAGCCCCAATATAATAGTAGGGATAGTCGCGTTCACTTGCGCTGCACATACAAAAAGTTTATTATATTATTTAAAAATTAGATAAAAATTTAAATTATATTAAAATATTTTAGATATTATTTGAATATGTTTTCTTAGGATTTGTTATAGATATATTTTTAGAATTTGGGTTCTGTGTTTAGTTAAATAATATCATTATTTTAAATATGATTTAAATAATGAATATATGATTTGTTATATGTTCAGGTAGTTTATGCTGTAGTTATTTTTTAATAAGTTGTTTTTTATTTTTTATTATTTAATGGAAAATACACATATGATTTGCACAACTCATCTTTTAGTCATTTCCAAAGATACATTATCCATACTAATATATAATGAGAAAATTAGCTTCACTGTGTATTTTTTTTCCTTCCAAATATGTCGTTATCTAATTTTACAAATTTAAATTTTTTTATTAAATCTATACTAATATATAATGAGAAAAGTTAGCTTCACCATGTATTTTTTCCCTTCAAAATATGTCCTTATCTAACTTTACAAATTAAAAATTTTCGTTAAACTTAATAAGAGCAACTAGGTAATTAAATATAATTTTTTTAAAATATATAATTTGCTCTTATGGTGCCTTCTGCTATTTCCCAGTTATAAAGGAGTGAATAAAAATTTGGTTAAAATTAAAATATATAATTTGCTCTTATGGTGCCTTCTGCTATTTCCCAGTGATAAAAGAGTGAATAAAAATTTGGTTAAAATACTTAGAACACATGTGCATACTAATAATAGTAGAGAGAGAAGTAGAGAGATGCCAAACCCAACCTTGAAAAATGCTAACTTCGCGAGTATCAATGGCCAAATTACAAGACATTTCCAAGTTGGTAGGGGTATCCGTCAAAGGTGTCCGTTATCACCTTTCATTTTCATACTCTGTACATAAGTTCTTTCACGACTATTTCATTTTTATGAACATATGGAGCTTTACCACGGAGTTCGTTTGAACCGATATTGTCCTGCCATTTCCCACCTTATGTTTGCAGATGATCTTCTTATCTTTGGTTGTGCCAACACTAGTTCCATCTGTCAAATTCACAATATCCTTCAATCTTTCTCTGATTAGTCAGGTCAGAAGATCAACTATGACAAATCTAGCATCCATTTCAGTAAGCTTGTTAGCCAAAATACTAGACAATCCATTGCTAACTTCTTAAACCTCAATTTCATGGATGGGAAGGAAAAATACCTTGGCCATTTTCTTCTCGAGCACAAATCAAATGCTTCCACATTTGATTTCCTTATCATCAAGTGTTTACTAGACTTTCTGGTTGGAAGAATCGACTTCTGTCCCACGCGGGCAGATCAATCTTGGTCACCTCTATACTTGCTTTTATCCCGATCTATTTTCTGTCAAGCTGCTTGATTCCATCGACGACCTTGGCAAAGCTTACCAAAATCAGAGAAATTTCTGGTGGGGTCATGACCATGATATTAAGAAGATGTATTTTCTTGCATGGAATCTTTTTATTATACCCAAACGAGATAGTGGTTTAGGATTCCGTACATTGATTGGATCAATCAATCTCTACTGGGTAAACTGACTTGGAGATTCCTTTCCTCACCACATAAACTTTGGGTGCTTCTCCTTAGAGGAAAGTATCGGCACAATGGATCTGTTTGGAATGCCAAAAAAACAAGCAAAGCCTCACCAATCTAGTCAAATTTGCTGAATAGCTGGAACATTCTTTCCACTGGTGTTTGTTGGAGAGCTAGGGGTGGATGGATGAACATATGGAATAAACCTTGGGTACCTACTTACCAGGGTTCATGGTGGATAAACAAAATCACATCCAGATGCAAATATAACTTGTTCTAGATTTAATTGACCCAGTCTCTGGAGATTGGAACGTTGTCTTGGTTTGATGCTTATTCCGTCCTTATGAAGCTGATGAGTTTAGCACCAAAAATCCTACAGGAAAATTTACGGCCAAATCATTTTATTGACTCTCTCCTTTGGACCAAATCTCCTACAGGAAAATTCACAGCTGTCATGACCCGCACCCGGAGTGGGGGTACGAGTACGTGATAGCGTCCCAGCCTACACCGCAGAAACGACGTAGAACGTTATCTAGGTCTACTATCTAACAACAGTTATAATATCAAAACCTGTCGAGAATGGTCAACTCCAAACGGAGGACAAGCAATGACAATATAATATACTCAATCACAAACTTTAAGAAGGATAGATGATACTGAAAGATAAAGACAACAAGATATAAAAATATCATCCAGAAAATCCAATACAAAAATAATACAAGTCTAGAGTCAACAATCTCAAATACAAATACTAAAATAATAACATACCCAAGTGTAATCTGGAGACAAAGTCCAGTACCAAACTAAACTAGCTAAACTATACTAATGCCTCATTGGCTGGAACTAACCCCTGCTAGATAAGGGTCTCCCAGTCTATGCCCACTACCTCATGAGGACCATAGTAGGTAGGACACTCGTCCTCGCCATAATCTGTAAAATTTTGTCAACATATCCAGTCAGGATGGAACGAGCACAAATCTCCAATAACAGTTCTAGTTAGACGATATAGAACATGTAGAAGTAAATAGAGAGAACATACAATGTAAAATAATACGTACATGAATCATGGTAAGGCATATCAAGATTGTAAATGAATGTAAGAGCGAGAGGGCAGTGTATATCATGTACGAGAATCAGGAACTACTATTTATGTGAGTTTAGCACTAGTTTCAACATGTGATCGGCTTAGGAACTTGTACAGAAAAAATGGCCTGGCTAATCATACGTGCGGTGTATGATTAACACTCACAGGAAAAAAAATCTTGCACATTAAGGATTTCATCACATATCTATGCTAATACCTCCGCCCCCGACCGGTATAATAGAACCAACCATGACACGTCATGACACGGGATTCTCTGATAAGGTAGCTAGCCTTCGCAGGAATCGTGTCTATACAATGCACAAGGAACAATGACAAGGCTTGCACAAGATATACCAGATAATACAAGGAATAACATCTTATGACGGGATCTAGACAAATACCAATCCGTGTAAATAATGTGCCAAGAGAACAAGGATATCTACACTAAATACAAGAAACATAGACGATATCATAAAATAGAAATACTATTAGAGAATGTACTCGCCTGAGATCTGGTAGAAAATGTCAACAGTGTATCGAGGCTCAGAGTGAAGTCACAGGCCTAAAGATGAGATATACATAAGTAAAATAGGGTTTAACAGTGTTAGGCATGATTTCTAGGGTATGCTATGCAAATCTAGGTCAAACTCAGTCAAACTAAGTCACACCAAGTCAAACTAAGTCACACTAAGTCAAACTAAGTCACATTAGGTCATACAAAGTCAAACTAGATCAAGCTAGGTCAAGGTAGGTTAAACAAAGTCAAACTAGGTCAAGCTAAGTCAAACAAAATCAAACTAGATCAAGCTAAGTTAAACAAAGTCAAACTGGGTCAAGCTAAGTCAAACAAAGTCAACCTAGGTCAAGGATTGACCTATAGTTGACTTTTGGTCAACTGGTCAACTCTGGTCAGCCCCTAGTCCAATCTAGGTCCAATATTGACATGCATTTGACTTTTGAGTCAAAACAGTCAACCTTGGTCAAACAGGGTCAAACTAAGTCAAGCATCCTATTTCTAACTATTACCTACCAGGATAACCCACATCTAACTATTACCTACCAAGATAACCCAATACCCTCTCCATATTGGATCCTAATACCAACATCTAGTTGGGAACCATTACCTTAGTCTAGGTAAACATATTCCTTAGCTACCTATACTAATACCTTGGCTATCTAGTATCTATCCATCTATCCCAAGCCACTAGTTAACCAAAATCCTAACTTCTAACATTAGTTACTTAGGCAAACTCCTATATCTTGAAGGTGAATCCATTACCTTGAAGGTAATCCAATACCTTACCCTAATAAGGTAAACCCAATATCTTGTCCTAACATAGGGTAAACTCATTACCTTGGAGGTAATCCCAAGATCTTACCTTGCAATAAGGTAAACCCAATAACTTGTGCTAAGGTAAACCATCTAGTTATCCTAAGATACAACTTCCTATTATCCTAAGATACTATCTACCTACAAACTAACTACTATCTAACTTAGAAACTAACATAGGCTAACATCTAAGGTATCTAACATGTCTAGACACTCTAACAAAAAATTTAACTAACATAACATATCCTAATATCTAATATCTATGGTACCCTAAAATATCCCAAGAATCTTAAGATACCACTTGGTATCTCAAGATACCAACCATCTACATATATCTAACTCCACATCTAACTTCCTATCTAACCACATATCCAACATACAACTCTCTATCATATCTAACATATAACCATATCCTAATCCTTAACCATTATCTACCAAGTTATCCTATTTCTAACCATAATCTACCAAGTTAACCCCATTACCTTAGATATGTGGTAATACCCTTTACCCTAATATTATTACCTTAGCTAGTAGGTATACCACTAACTTAGGCCAACTAGATCTTATTAAACCTTAGACTAATATCTACTAGCTATCTTAGTCTCTTACTAGAATCCTTACCAAAACTTACACTTACCTTAGGTAAATACCTATTACCTTACCTATTTCCTAATACCTTGCCAAGGTAACCCCAATACCTTGCCAACCCACTTATGATACCCTTAAGATACTAGCTATCTAGTATTAGGATATTATCTATACACATCTAACTAATCCTATACTTCAAGTATCCTAAATCCAAGATACCAACTTGGTATCCTATCCAAGACACTAACACACACCCACAAGGACACTAACATATAAATTACCTACTAACCATACTATCCAACATATCTAACTATATCTAACTCCAAGATACAAAATACCTTACCTCACTTCTAACTCATTAAACACCCAACAATACAACACACACACACACACACACACACACAAAAGAGCACACAAGGGGGGTTAGAGGGTTGCCTTGTGCAACCCTCTTGTTGCTGCTACTGCTCTGAAATCAGCAGTACAGTGCAGCCATTTACTGCTGCTACTGCTGGCATGCTGCAATTTGCAGCATAAATGTTGCTGCTGTGTAATATAGCAGCTTCAATGCTGCTGCTGCCCTCATTCTTGTTGCTATAGACAGCAAGGGCAACAGCCACTACTGCTCTCTCTTGCCCCACTACTCCCCCCTCTCTACCTCTACACTCAACTCTAAACACACCTCTATAATCCCTCTCTAATACCCTCTAATCTACTCTCTACAAACCACCAATACACTCCTCTAAACCCACTCCAAAATACACACACTCATCTTATCTACTCTCAAGCACAACTAAAATAATACCACTATCTCACACTCTAAACACACACAAACTAACACATACTCACTCAACCTTTCCACCACCAAACACACACTCACACTCTCACAACCATACCAAGACACAAACACCAATCCAAACCAAAAGGATGGCTATGGTCCCCCATCACTCTCACATACAACAAACCACCACCACACATACAAATATATATCCATATAGCCTAAAACAGTCCACTATTCCAATATATACTAAATAACACATATATACATATAAATATGATATGTAGGCCAAAAATACATGCCCAACCATGTAGGGAACCAAATGAAAACCATAGGGAACATTCTAACATGTCTAAACTACCCTCTAACTTAACTAAAACTGAAATTAGAGAACAAAAATGCCTATGGGGCATTCCTACAAACACTTGGTGGGCCACCCTCAGAATTTCTCCTCGGGTGACACAAAACCCATCCTAACTTCCTAATAAGGACTCCAAAGAGCCTCAAAATCATTCCTAAGTGTAGTACATGCATTGGGGTGGTTCCTATGGGTTCATAACTAACAAATATGCAAGAAAAAGATGAAATAGAGAAGGTTTAGAGAGAGAGAGAGATACCTATTGGGAGTTGATTTCCAATGAACAACTCAAAGGACACGAATTCGACACGGACTCTTCTAGCAAATGGACATCCCTCCTTGCTCTTGGCTCTATAATCCTTGTAGCTCCCTCTCCTTGCAAGAATAAGAGAATTTTGTAGAGAAAAGAGAATATTTGAGAGATGAATCAATGAGATTTGCTCTCAAGATTGGGAAGAACAATAAAATAGGAATGAAGGCTACTTTACAAATGAAAAGGAGATGGAACCCTCTCTTGGCTGCCATAAGGGTTAGGTTTGCCAATGGAAAATGTCTAATATGCCCCTAATAGGTCCCCTTGCGTTAATCTAAGTCATGCAAAGGTTTGGGGTCAAAAGGGTCAAGTTTCTAATCTCTAAATGACTAAACTTGTCATGTGGGTTTAGTCTAAATGCACTAGCCTAATGAGATAAGTTTGTGGGCCATGCCTAACTAATCTTTGGGTTCCGACTAGAGTCTAAACTACCTGGGTCACTAATACAAGTCAAAACTAGACGAAACCCAATCCCGGCTAAACAAATCCCCAAAATACAATATTAATAATTAAATATTCACAAAAATATTAAAATATAAAAAATGACAAATTTACCCTCAATTTTGAAAATAGGCAGTTACAATCTACCCTCCTTAGAAAAATTTCGTTCTCGAAATTCGAAATGGTTGTACTCTTCTCTAGGTCAAGCCCCAACAATCAAAGTCTACTAAATTATATCCAAAGTTATACAACATGCAATTCTATGGAATAGGATCAAACTTACATGGTTTTAGTCTCTACAATGTCATATTATTGCAGTCTCCAATGGGGTTTTCTACTAATCTAGCATGATTATCGCATATGCATGCTAAGGGTACTAAGAAAGCAATCAGACAATCAAGGGGTGGAAAGAAACATGAAGAAAGAAAGAACAAGACCTAACCTCCTAGTCCATCACCTGCAGTGTGTGTCTCCTCAACTGTCATCGCAAAAGTCCTGCCCTGGCGGGGTATATCCCACTACTGGTGTAGGGCGTGATGCTGTGCCACAGGTGGCCTAGCTCCCATTCTCTTCTCCAAGAAACCTAAGTAACATCTCCACTGATACCTACTCCATTATACTAGGGTACCCTCTATAGGGTATTTATTCTGCAATCTGATAACCATACCCGTCTACCCAGAATCAAGTTATCGAAATTCTCGTCATGCCAGTAAGTATGGCTGCAATAAACTATAGGGTTCACAACTAAGGTACATACCTCTAAGATAATGGTATCTAACATTTTCGTATTGCCACATACTTGGCTGCAAAAATCTTAAATTCCCACAACCCGAGAAATACATCCAAAATCAGACCTTATGTCTTTGCCATGCCTAATAATATGGTTGTATAAGACTATAGATTTCATAACCGAAGCAAATTAGTCCAACGGTTTATCCTAGTAGAAAATCAATAAACACCAAGAATCAAATTCAACCACGGACAAGGAAGAATAGACAGAAATAGTTGGAATCAAATTTTGAGATAGTTAATCATGAGATTCTCAAGGTCGTCCCTGGAATCTTCTCAAGAAGTCCTAACTGTGATTGAGTATCCCTAGCCTATAGTCTATATTCCCTAAACCTATAGCAGGCTCGTAGCAATACTCTAAGTCGAGCACCACTACGACATCGCACTAATTGTGACTTCTGACCTGCATGGGCCACCACTAAAAACGTGTCACGACCCGCACCCGGAGTGAGGGTACGAGTACGTGACAGCGTCCCAGCCTACGCCACAGAAATGACGTAGAACGCTATCTAGGTCTACTATCTAACAACAGTTATAATATCAAAACCTGTCGAGAATGGTCAACTCCGAACGGAGGACAAGCAATGACAATATAATATACTCAATCACAAACTCTAAGAAGGATAGATGATACTGAAAGATAAAGACAACAAGATATGAAAATATCATACAAAAAATTCAATACAAAAATAGTACAAGTCCAGAGTCAACAATCTCAAATACAAATACTAAAATAATAACATGCCCAAGTATAATCTGGAAACAAAGTCCAGTTCTAAACTAAACTAGTTAAACTATACTAATGCCTCATTGGCTGGAACTAACCCCTGCTAGATAAGGGTCTCCCGGTCTACGCCCACTACGTCATGACGACCATAGTAGGTAGGACACTCGTCCTTGCCATAATCTGTAAAATTTTATCAACATATCCAGTCAGGATGGAACGAGCACAAATCTCTAATAACAGTTCTAGTTAGACGATATAGAACAGGTAGCAGTAAATAGAGAGAATATACAAGGTAAAATAATACATACATGAATCATGGTAAGGCATATCAAGACTGTAAATAAATGTAAGAGCAAGAGGGCAATGTATATCATGTACGGGAATCAGGAACTACTATTTATATGAGTTTAGCACTAGTTTCAACATGTGATCGGCTTAGGAACTTGCACAGAAAAAATGGCCTGGCTAATCATACGTGTGGTGTATGATTAACACCCACAGGAAAAAAAATAATATCTTGCACAAGAAGGATTTGATCACATATCTATGCTAATACCTCCGCCCCCGACCGGTATAGTAGATCCAACTATGACACGTCATGACACGGGATTCTTTGAGAAGGTAGCTAGCCTTCGCAGGAATGATGTCTATACAATGCACAAGGAACAATGACAAGGCTTGCACAAGATATACCTGAGAATACAAGGAATAACATCTCATGATGGGATCTAGACAAATACCAATCCGTGTGAACAATGTGCCAAGAGAATAAGGATATCTACACTAAATATAAGAAACATAGACGATATCATAAAACAGAAATACTATCAGAGAATGTACTCGCCTGAGATCTGGTAGAAAATGTCAACAGTGTATCGAGGCTCAGAGTGAAGTCACAGACCTAAAGATGAGATATACATGAGTTAAATAGGATTTAACAGTATTAGGCATGATTTCTAGGATATGCTATGCAAATTTAGGTCAAAATCAGTCAAACTTAGTCATACCAAGTCAAACTAAGTCACACTAAGTCAAACTAGATCAAACTAGGTCAAGGTACGTCAAACTAGGTCAAGCTAAGTCAAATAAGGTCGAGCTAAGTTAAACAAGGTCAAGCTAGGTCAAGCTAAGTCAAACAAAGTCAACCTAGGTCAAGGGTTGACCTACAGTTGACTTTTGGTCAACTGGTCAACTCTATTCAGCTTCTAGTCCAATCTAGGTCCAATGTTGACTTGCAATTGACTTTTGAGTCAAAACAGTCAACCATGGTAAAACAAGGTCAAACTAACTCAAGCATCCTATTTCTAACCATTACCTACCAAGATAACCCACTTCTAACCATTACCTACCAAGATAACCCAATACCCTCTCTATATTGGTATCCTAATACCAACATTTAGTTGGAAACAATTACCTTAGTCTAGGTAAACATATTCCATAGCTACCTATACCAATACCTTGGCTATCTAGTATCTATCTGTCACGACCCACACCCGCCTTTCGGACGCGAGCTCGTGAGCAAGCCAGCTACGTATCGAGCGGACTCCAGCCCGACTCGAGTATGTATAAGCTATCAAGGTCATGGTATCATGGCTAATATGGTAATCTACAGTATATCTCAATCCACAAGAATATATAAAATAAGAATGAACAATTATGGGTCATGGTCTGCAGCCCATTATCATATTGTCCGATTAGACTCCAAGAATGATATGAGTCTATAAAATAAGCAGAATATATCATGGTACGGAATATTAAGCACGAGAGGATAATAAAGAAATATCACAAGCAAATACCTGTATCCCTGCAGGTGTAATCACTACCATCATGAGCCGCTAACTAAACTCCACGCAGTCGCTAAACCTGAAGAGATCATCAGGTCCTCAGAGGACTAGCAAGATACATAAAACATGCCTATCTAACAGTTTAATCATGCAATAATATAACCAGGGTATAAACAGAAACTAGACATGAGACTAACATGTGGCTACTGGCATGTAACTATGAACACGGATACGGGATCAAGTATGCATAAATGAACTGCTGGTAGATCAATGGAATACCAACCCTCGCCTCGAATGTGGACTTGCAGGTCAGTTTCAAGACAAGTCACCCTCGCCCCGTATGTGGACTCACAGGTGCAAAGGACAACCCTCGCCCCGTGTGTGGACTCGCAGGTTGTGGGAAAGACAAAGGAATAGCAGTTCACTCACACATACTTGCAGACACGACTCAGTCAAGATACAGGTGAAGACATGGTACAACTCAGTCATGACACAGGTAAGGACAACTCTAGCATGATCTATGATGTAAATAAGCCTGGTATAACTACACTATCATGTCATGAAATACTGATATACAAGCAAGACAATAAACTGGTAAACACGGTATCATATAAATCTATAACAACTAAGATAACTAAAGATAACATACTGCAACATGTGTACTATAAGCATGAAAATAAACTATAGAGGGAGGCAAGGTATACTTGCCTGGTGGTTGCACGTAGATCCAACAAATATATAGTCGACTGGTAAGCCATACAGTCCAAGTCATCACAACTGTCTCCGAAAGCTGAAACAAACATTAACAACGTTCTCAGAATAGTCAAATTAGCTAGGATTGCCTGTCCTTAAATCCAATTCTAGACACAGGGGCAAAACGGTAATTTTGGACAAAAACGGTGTCCGCCGTTGGACCCGCTTTGCACCAAAAAGCGTGTCAGAGTCAATGGTCTCTAAAGTCGTCAAAATATATGTCAACAGGTCCAATTTTTCGATACGAACCCAACCGTATATCCAAAGTTGGATTTCGGCGAGCCGTGCACAAAATCACCCGTTGAGTCGGATCGTGGGGCCCGCAAAATGGCGGTCCGATTCGACTGTCTCAGAATTGGATCAAACTTGGCATACAGAACCAGAAAAACGATACGGTCCTGTTGGCACAAGTTTCATCTCTATCTGACGAGCATGCACAAAGTAATTGGGAAATTTGCAAAGGGGCCGATACGGTGAATTTCTACGGATACACATCAAATTCGTCGCGCACACGCAACCAATTTGAATTCCGTCAAAGCCCACACGACCACGAAGCCGTTACATACCTTTCGATGCTTTCGCTTCGCGACCACGTCGTCCGGTTTGGCGGAACGCACGTGGTATCGGGAGAATTTCTAGATTTTTAAACAGTTTTAAAATAGGTTTTTCTCGAACTTTGAAAATAGTTTGACAGCAATATAATCGATGAAAAATAATTCTATAAGTGGGGTTGTCATCTTGGTTAGGTTTTCTATGACTCTGTTCAAACACAATGTTGAAACTGAGGAACGATTTGCAAGAAATCGCCTTCCAAATCTTGCGTTAGGACTGGATTTATATTCTGTTTTTGAACAGTTTTCTTCAAACTTTGAATCAATCTTCTAGCCAATATAAAGCATATAAATCCGATCTAATTGAAGGAAGACAATCTCGTATGGGTTGGGGACATACCCAAGAAAACGGTTCGTGAAACCATTGAGCGATCGTGGAAATCCGTTGCTGCGAACTCAGCCCCACAGATGGTAGCTGCTGCTACCATGCTCTGTTCTTCCCACGCCGTGGTCGGCTCCAACGACCCGTGCGGTCATGCGCGGCGGTCCAGGACGCGCACAGGCGTCGGGGTGGCCGCCAGGTGGCTGGCAAGGCTAGGGTGGTTAGGGTTTTTCTTATATTTTTTTCGATCTCTCTCTGACTCTCGTATATATGTATACTGTACGCGTATGTTTACACAGGGCTCGGGTTCAAGGGATTAATGTTCGGCTGTGGGGATTTAAAGCTCTGGGCTTGCGTGGGCTGGGAAGGTTTGCTGGCTATGGGCTCGGGTCTTTGGGCCTGGGCCAGCTGGGCTGGGCCAAGTGATTATTTTTGTTTTTATTTTCTTTTTCTTTTTCATATCTACATATATATCTATATATATATATAAATATCTAAGTACATGTATACATATACATATATATATATATATATATATATATATATATATATATATATATATATATATATATATATATATATATATATATATATGTATATACACACACCTTATATATATATATATATATATATATATATATATATATATATATATATATATATATATATATATATATATATATATATATCTATATTTTCACATATACACATATACATTTATATTTATAATATATACATTTATATATGAATACACAGATACACTTATATATATATATACACACACACACACACATACACTATTATATATATATTTATATATACATACAAATACACACATATTTAATATTTATATATATACATACATTCACATTCACACAGATATAATATTTATTTGACAATAAAATAATATAACCAATAAAATAATAATATTAAATAACAATCCTAATACTAATAATAATAATAATAATAATAATAATAATAATAATAATAATAATAACAAAATTTAATATGCCAATAATAGGCATTGTATCTACTTGAAATATGTCTACATGGAATCTTTGTGTACACTGGATGCCTACATGGGCTTAGGCTCTGTTTGGGCCCAGTCCGGGCTAGTTCGGTCTCACCGAGTCTCCTAAAAAGTCATAATTATAGAAAAACTAATTAAATCATTTAATGGGTGTCAAGTCGCAACTTGGCCTGGTTTTCCTAGTTAGAACATCACTATGGCTCGGCTTTCCTTGGCATGGCTAATAGACTAGTCAAGGCACGCTACTGCATTATACGTGCCATAATTTCTAGTCGTCTGGTACCTCAAAACTCAACCATGGCTAAAGTCATCTACCGTAATAATTAACTAATTATTTATTTATAAAAATACAAATTTAAAAATCACCATTTAAATCAAATAAATATATAAAAATATTTCAAAAATTTCGGGAAGGGGAGCTACAAATCTACCCACCTTAAAAAATAATTTCGTCCTCGAAATTCTAATTCATAACTAGTCCTTATAAATCAAAGTCTACTATTACCTTAATCTCCTTAAATTTAATTTCTCAAAATATTTTATAACCTCCTCCAGTCATTTTATAAATCCAAATAATTGAGAACTTCTACCCACCTTTGGTCATACTACTCCTCAAAATACGGTCACTAATATTTTATGATCTTCTAACTAGTTGTTAACTTACTACCAACAGCTATCTAGGACATATGGCTCTATAATCCTCATTAGCTATCAAGCAACAAAAATTAAATAATCAATCAATATTATACTATAACTTAAGGATTTCTGGTAAATCCTAGACAGCACGATCATTCGTCACCCCGAAATAGGAAGGGACGAGAATCAATAGTAAGGAAAGCAAGGAAGTATTATCGAGAGCAAATATGGCATTTTCAAGGACGTAGGGAATTTCTAGGAGAATTTTCAAGGTACAGTAGAAACTCTATAAAATAATACACTTGGGACCACCAAAATTTATTAATTAAAAGAGTTATTAATTAATCGATAAATTAATAATTATTAATTTATATATTAATTAATATTTTATTAATTTATAGTAAAATACTTACGTAGTTTACAAATACCTTTCAAGCTTCCACTTAATTATTGTATACAATGCATGTGTATATCAAATGAAGGGCCCAATTTGAAAGAAAACCTTTAATCTCCCACCTTATTATGCTTCTTGTGTTCAGTGTATCACTTTATGGACATTAAAATATTTTCTATATAGTAGTTTACAAACACCTTTCAAGCTTCCACTTAATTATTGTATACAATGCATGTGTATATCAAATGAAGGGCCCAATTTGAAAGAAACCTTCAATCTCCCACCTTATTATGCTTCTTGTGTTCAGTGTATCACTTTATGGACATTAAAATATTTTCTATATAAATACAAGATCAAAATAGGTTAACACAAACAAATCATACACACAACATGGCTTTCCATCTTAAAGGTGTGAAAAAAACAACAATGACAGACGAGATTCGAAGAGCATTATGCAAGCACAACAAGGATAATCCAAGTCTCACTCAAAAGCAATTGCAAGAATGGGTTCATAGTAACTATGGTTTGCAGGTGAGTCAAGCGACAATATCGAATACAGTTAAGCGGTCTTTAGAGTATCTCTCACTTGCTCCCAAAGAGGCGATGTTAAGCGACACAAACCGGCAAAATTTCCTGACCTAGAAAAATCTCTCTATGAATGGATTCTTTAATATCAAGAACATGTGAATATGACAGGTGAACTAATCATCGAGAAGGCGAAAAAGTTCATGAAAGATATGTATCCAGTGGATACTCCAGACTTTACTTTTTCTATTGGTTGGCTTGGAAAGTTCAAAGCAAGATATGGAATTAAAAATTTCCGGCGTTTCGGAGAGAGTGGATCTGTTGAAATGGAGGGCATGGAGGACAAATTAAAATCCATAAGAGACAAAGTTGATCAGTTTGAAATGAAAGACATCTTTAATATGGATGAAACAGGTTTGTTTTTTTATTATTTTATTTTATATTTTGTACTTTAGTGATGTAATTATTTACATGTTTTGATCTTAAACAGGTTTGTTTTTTAGACTTCAACCGGATCATTCCCTTGCAACAATGCAGCTTGAAGGGAAAAAACAAGACAAGGAAAGACTAACTGTTGCTATTTGCTGTAATGAGGACGGTTCGAAAAAACTTCCTTTATGGATTATTGGGAAATATGCTAAACCAAGGTGCTTCAAGAATGTAAACTTGAACAGTCTGAACTGTGAGTACCGTGCTAACAAACGAGCTTGGATGACTGGTGTGTTATTTGAAGAATATGTTCGCCAACTTGATAAAAAAATGGTTGGAAGAAAAATTCTCTTGATTGTGGATAATTGCCCTGCTCATCCAAAAATTATTGAAGGATTGCGAAATGTTGAATTATTTTTTTTGCCACCAAACATAACTTCAAAAATTCAACCTTGTGACGCGGGGATCATACGAGCTTTTAAGATGCATTATCGTCGTCGATTTTATAGAAGTCTTTTGGAGGGTTATGAATTAGGGGTTCCAAATCCAGCAAAAATAAATGTGTTAGATGCAATGAATCTTGCAATTTCAGCATGGACTATGGATGTTCGTGCAAATACAATTGCGAACTGCTTTCGTCATTGTAAACTTCGATCAACAGATAACGTGACTTTTGAGAACTCAGATGAAGGTGGTGAAAGCACTCAAGAACTCCAGAATTTGATCAAAGAGTTGGGTTATCGCAATGCAATGGATGTCGAAGATGTTCTGACTCACCCAGAAGAAAATGTAGTTGCACAGTTGTTGACTGATGAAGAAATTATTGAAAGCGTTATTGGAATTAATAAAGATGATATCGATGAAGAAGATGATGAAAGTTCTACAATGGAGCCCCCTTCGCGAAACGAAGCTATTAAAGCGGCAATCACATTGAACAATTTCTTGTTGAGCTATGAGAAAACAACACCAGAAGTTCTTACCATGCTAAGGAAAATTAGAGACGAGATTCAAGGGAAAATTGATTTCAACAAAAAACAAAAGACAATTGAGTCATTTTTCAAGAAACCTTCATAAATCATTCATGTAATATGCTATATATAAGGAATTATTAATTTATATTTTATATGGGGTCTGAAGAAATTATCAAAAATGTATTATCTTATAATTTTAGCGAATTATTAATTTAGCACCCTATCCCCGAGTCGGGACCGGCCAAAAATATTATCTTAGAGAGTTTATTAAATAATCGAGTATTAATTTATAGAGTTTCTACTGTAGAGTGGATTGAGATTCTAAGGTTTACTCAAAGTCGCAGGCTCGTATCAGTATAGTTACATAACCGATACGATATGCTCTGACCTGCATGGGCCACCACAAAAACTTGTCACGACCCGTACCCGCCTTTCGGACGCGAGCTCGTAAGCAAGCCAGCTACGTATCGAGCGGACTCCAGCCCGACTCGAGTATGTATAAGCTGTCAAGGTCATGGTATCATGGCTAATATGGTAATCTACAGTGTATCTCAATCCACAAGAATATATAAGACAAGAATGAACAATTATGGGTCATGGTCTGCAGCCCATTATCATATTGTTCGATTAGACTCCAAGAATGATATGATTCTATAAAATAAGCAGAATATATCATGGTACGGAATATTAAGCACGAGAGGATAATAAAAAATATCACAAGCAAATATATGTATCCCTGTAGGTGTAATCACTACCATCATGAGCCGCTAACTAATCTCCACGCAGTCGCTAAACCTGAAGAGATCATCAGGTCCTCAGAGGACTAGCAAGATACATAAAATAGGCCTATCTAACAGTTTAATCATGCAATAATATAACCATGGTATAAACAGGAACTAGACATAAGACTGACATGTGGCTACTGACAGGTAACTATGAACACGGATACGGGATCAAGTATGCATAAATGAACTGCTGGTAGATCAATGGAATACCAACCCTCGCCCCGAATGTGGACTCGCATGTCAGTTTCAAGACAAGTCACCCTCGCCCCGTATGTGGACTCGCAGGTGCAAAGGACAACCCTCGCCCCGTGTGTGGACTCGCAGGTTGTGGGAAAGACAAAGGAATAGCAGTTCACTCACACATACTTGCAGACACGACTCAGTCAAGATACAGGTGAAGATACGGTACAACTCAGTCATGACACAGGTAAGGACAACTTTAGCATGATCCATGACGTAAACAAGCCTGGTATAACTACACTATCAAGTCATGAAATACTGATATACAAGCAAGACAATAAACTGGTAAACACGGTATCATATAAATCTATAACAACTAAGATAACTAAAAATAACATACTGCAATATGTGTATTATAAGCATGAAAATAAACTGTAGAGGGAGGCAAGGTATACTTGTCTGGTGGTTGCACGTAGATCCAACAAATATATAGTCGACTGGTAAGCCATACAGTCCAAGTCATCACAACTGTCTCCGAAAGCTGAAACAAACATTACCAACATTCTCAGAATAGTCAAATTAGCTAGGATTGCCTGTCCTTAAATCCAATTCTGGATACAGGGGCAAAACGGTAATTTCGGGAAAAAATGATGTTCGCCGTTGGACCCGCTTTGCACCGAAAAGTGTGCCAGAGTCAATGGTCTCTAAAGTCGTCAAACTATATGTCAACAGGTCCGGTTTTCCGATACGAATTCAACCGTATGTCCAAAGCTGGATTCCGGCGGGCCGTGCACAAAATCACCCGTTGAGTCGGATCGTGGGGCCCGCAAAATGGCGGTCCGATTCGACTGTCTCAGAATTGGATCAAACTTGGCATACAGAACCATAAAAATGATACGTTCCTATTGGCGCAAGTTTCGTCTCGATCTGACGAGCGTGCACAAAGTAATTGGGAAATTTACAAAGGGGCCGATACGGTGAATTTTAACGGATACGCATCAAATTCGTCGCGCACACGCGACCAATTTGAATTTCGTCAAAGCCCACACGACCACGAAGCCGTTACGCACCTTTCGCTTCGCGACCACGTCGTCCGGTTTGGCGGGACGCACGTGGTATCGGGAGAATTTCTAGATTTTTAGACAGTTTTAAAATAGGTTTTTCTCGAACTTTGAAAATAGTTTGACAGCAATATAATCAATGAAAAATAATTCTATAAGTGGGGTTGTCATCTGGGTTAGGTTTTCTATGACTCTGTTCAAACACAATGTTGAAACAGAGGAACGATTTGCGAGAAATCGCCTTCCAAATCTGGCGTTGGGACTGGATTTATATTCTATTTTTTAACAGTTTTCTTCAAACTTTGAATCTATCTTCTAGCCAATATAAAGCATATAAATCCGATCTAATTGAAGGGAGATAATCTCGTATGGGTTGGGGACATACCTGAGAAAACGGTTCGCGAAACCATTGAGCGATCGTGGAAATCTGTTGCTGCGAACTCAGCCCCACAGATGGTAGCTGCTGCTGCCATGCTCTATTCTTCCCGCGCCGTGGTTGGCTCCGACGACCCGCGCGGCCGCACGCGGCGGTCCAGGTCGCGCACAGGCGTCGGGGTGGTCGCCAGGTGGCTGGCATGGCTAGGGTGGTTAGGGTTTTTCTTATATTTTTGTCGATCTCTCTCTGACTCTCGTATATATGTATACTGTGCGCGTATGTTTACATAGGGCTCGGGTTCAAGGGATTAATGTTCGGCTGTGGGGATTTAAGGCTCTGGGCTTGCATGGGCTGGGAAGGTTTGCTGGCTATGGGTTCGGGTCTTTGGGCCTGGGCCAGCTGGGCTGGGCCAAGTGATTGTTTTTGTTTTTATTTTTTTTTCTTTTTCATATATATATATATATATATATATATATATATATATATATATATATAAGTACATGTATACATATATATATGTATATACACACACCTTATATATATATATCTATATTTTCACATATACCCATATACATTTATATATATATAATATATACATTTATATATGAATACACAGATACACTTATATATATATATATATATATATATATATATATATATATATATATATATATATATATATATATATATATATATATATATATATATATTTATATATATATATATATATATATATATATATATATATATATATATATATATATATATATATATATATACACACACACACACATACACTATTATATATATTTATATATACATACAAATACACACATATTTAATATTTATATATACATACATTCACATTCACACAGATATAATATTTATTTGACAATAAAATAATATAACCAATAAAATAATAATATTAAATAACAATCCCAATAATAATAATAATAATAATAATAATAATAATAATAATAATAATAATAATAATAATAATAAAGAAATTTAATATGCCAATAATAGGCATTGCATCTACTTGAAATATGTCTACATGGAATCTTTGTGTACACTGGATGCCTACATGGGCTTAGGCTCTGTTTGGGCCCAGTCCGGGCTAGTTCGGTCTCACCGAGTCTCCTAAAAAGTCATAATTATATAAAAACTAATTAAATCATTTAATGGGTGTCAAGTCGCAACTTGGCCTGGTTTTCCTAGTTAGAACATCACTATGGCTCGGCTTTCCGTGGCATGGCTAATATACTAGTCAAGGCACGCTACTGCACTATACGTGCCATGATTCCTAGTCGTCTGGTACCCTCAAAACTCAACCATGGCTAAAGTCATCTACCGTAATAATTAACTAATTAATTATTTATAAAAATACAAATTTAAAAATCACCATTTAAATCAAATAAATATATAAAAATATTTCAAAAATTTCGGGAAGGGGAGCTACACTTAGAGCTGTCAAGACGGGCCGGCGGGGCGGGCCGGCCCGTAACCCACCATAACCCACCATTTGGCGGGGCGGGGCGGGCCGACCCACCATTTTGGCGGGCTGGAAAAATTCCAACCCAGCCCAACCCACCGGCGGGCCGCGGGCTAGGCGGGCCGGCCCGCTTAATTTTTTTAAAATTTTTAATTATTGTTTAGTTTCTTAAAAGAAAAAAAATCATATATATATAATATTTTCTACTCACTCTCATATGCATCAAATTACAAGTAAAATATAAGAAACATTATAATAGTAGATATTTCTTTTAAACACCTTCATTCATGTAAATAAATGACTAAATTTAATATTTTATATGTCATTACTTGCATTAAATGAGAATTTTTATCATTTATAATACATATCTCATATATGTGCTAAATAAAAAAATTAAAAATTTTATAAAAAAATAGATGGTGGGCCAACCCACTTGGCCCGCGGGCTAGCCCACCGCAAGGCGGGCTACTAACGGGCCAGCCCACCTAGGCCCGCCTGTTTGGCGGGCTCCTAAATGCTCGGCCCAACCCACCTTTTTGACGGGCGGGGCGGCCGGCCCAACGGGCTTAGCCCATTTTGACAGCTCTAGCTACACTATCCATCTATCCCAAGCCACTAGTTAACCAAAATCCTAACTTCTAACCTTAGTTACTTAGACAAACCTCTATATCTTGATGGTGAACCCATTACCTTGAAGGTAACCCAATACCTTACCCTAATAAGGTAAACCCAATACCTTGCCCTAACATAGGGTAAACTCATTACCTTGGAGGTAATCCCATGATCTTACCTTGCAACAAGGAAAACCCAATCACTTGTGATAAGGTAAACCATCTAGTTATCCTAAGATACAACTTTCTATTATCCTAAGATACTATCTATCAACAAACTAACCACTATCTAACTTAGAAACTAACATAGGCTAACATCTAAGGTATCTAACATGTCTAGACACTCTAACACAAAATCTAACTAACATAACACATCCTAATATCTAATATCTATGGTACCCTAAAATATCCCAAGAATCTTAAGATACTGTGGACACACACAAAAAAAGAAGAAGAAAATGCTGTCTTTTCTTTTTATTGGCGCAAGGCACCACAAATCGAGTACGCCTGAGAGATCCTGTGCTGAGGATCCCCTGTAACGCTCCAATCCCAAAATACGTAGGACTAGGAACGTAGACATGTCAGCTGTATACATACGAAGTATACTCCAATATATGGAAACCTCGTATGAATACATAAGCTGTAAAATGCAGTAGAACCATAACTAATCTCATCCACACAGAATAAATGAATAAAAGATATCATATATGATAATGAATTGTCTTGATACAATATGTTGGGCGGAGACAAATCCACTACCAACAAGTAAGAGAAAAATACATGGAAAATAAAATAAATTTTGTGAGCAAAGCGAAGACGATCAAGTGCAATCATCCTCGAAGACATAGAGATGATTACTGCCACGGCTAGAACACCTACGAAAGACAAGAACACACACCTGGCGAGATAACCAGGTCCTCAGAGGGACGTAACAAGATACATAAAGAACATGCCACATAACTGAATATATATACTATGTCATAAATCACAAGTAAAGTAAATAGTCCCACTCGTAACGAGATCCAATACCCTCATCATCAAAAAAGTGGACTACCCTACAACCAAACAAGGACAAGGGATAGTATACTATACCGCGATGCGACATTGTCCCAAGCTACTAATGGGACGGGGTGATATAACATTTGACGAGGGTTACCTGACCATTCTAATGTGTTTATGCAGTAAGAACAAACCTTCAACGCATGGGCACTCTGGCTCAGGAGCAGAAATCTCAGGTATGGCCCCATCAGGATACCAGGGACCTCAAAGCATAACATTCATCGAATGTCAGAGGCCAGCGTAAATCAGGTATCAGGATCCAGGACCGTATCTCCCGCAGAGATAACCGGCAATAGGGAAGTGCATACTTGGCCCATACGTTAAGGAACTGTTCTTCCTATCCAATGCCTAGCAGAGTCACATCCATGACTCATATACCTCTACTAACTGCTAAGTCTTCTAACATGCCTCTATTAGCAGTTAGCCCTAACGCATGCGCATGGGAGATCAGCCCACACGCAAGAACCTCTACATGCTACTCATCTCACCCATCCTCATGGTACAACTATGTCAAGGTGTATGCGATACACTACAGAAGGTAGTCCCTTAACTCTAGGTCCATATGCAATCAAAGGATAATAACAAAGTACATATAATATCACTGAGCAGACAGTAAATCAAGAACTATAAGAACTGGAAATAATGAACAGTGATATGTAATAAAATACAACTGAATATAAACAGTATAATGGTAAGGTATCTTGACTGGTGTGTCGCCTAGTATGATGCGGTATTCTCTGACATGTCTCAAT
Organism: Iris pallida; assembly: GCA_029216955.1. NCBI lineage: Eukaryota > Viridiplantae > Streptophyta > Magnoliopsida > Asparagales > Iridaceae > Iris > Iris pallida. The sequence goes on from JANAVB010021147.1 coordinate 27,269, forward strand.
AGTCCAATAGCCATGGTCGACGTAATGGTCCAAAATTGTGAGAGAATAGGAACATGTGATTAGTCATGATCAGCGACAAAAATAGAAGGAATTTAGGAGTAACTGAATATTTATACTAGTTTTAGAAATTATTCCCTTATTGTTTTGAAGACTAATCTTTATTAGAAAATTGAAAAATCGATTTTTAGGCAAGAAAACTCTTAAGTTTATCAAAATAAAATTTCCTAGCAAAAAAGTATATTTTTATTGGTTAAAATACTTTCTAGAAAATATTTGAAATACTTAGGAATTATTTTATATTTTTAGAAACTACACTTTATAATAAAACATTTCTTGAACAAAAACATTTCTTGAACAATTATATATATTTAAACCATTTATTATAATAAAAATATTTGATATATATTTTACATATATATATATATATACCCATGATACCAAAATATCTAAACTAATACATACAATTAATAATAATAATAATAATACTAATAATACTAATAATACTAATAATAATCATAATAGTAATAATAATAATAGAACTAATAATAATAATAATAATAATAATAATAATAATAATAATAATAATAATAATCAGGATAATAATTCCTAACAAATCTATACAAGCCCATCCCTTCTCTATTGATAATATAATAATAATAATAATATTATAACCCTACAAAACTACCTATCCCCAAATTTACACAGCACGAAAGAGGTTAAATGGGGAAGTGGGATTAAGTAAAAGGGAGAGAGAGAGTGTCTAGAGAGGGAAAAGAGAGGGTCTTACCAGCTGAAGGTCGGGAAACGATGGCGGATCCCGGTGAATCAGTCGGCGGGAGGGAGCTGCTCTCGGGATCTTCGGCGCACAGGGGTGGCGCTGCGCCGAGCGCGACGGAAGCTGATGGGGCGGGGCTGTCGGCGTTTATGCGACCATGGCGGTCCCGGCGGCGGCCGAAGCTGCTGTGGTCGCTGGATCTGGGAGATGTTCGAGGGCGCGGTCGCGTGGGTCTTCGGTGGAGCGGCTCACCGGTGGAACTCCGACGCGGGACGGCGAGGCTCGACGGCGGCACCTACCAGTGGTGGCGAACGAGGCATGGCGGTGGGGTTTTCGAGGCGGAGCGGGAAGTCGGAGGGGGCCGACGCTGCTCCGGAAATAGGCGAGGCGGCGAGGAGATGAAGCGGGAGACGGAGGCGTCGGGATGCGACGGCGACTCAGGTTAGGGTTCCTCCTCCTCCTTCTTCTTTTTATGGATGATGGTGGTGGTGTGATAGATTTTGGGGCGGCACCGGTGGCGACGAATTTTGTTGGTGGTGATGATGCCAGGTTTGGGTTGGCCAGATGGCGACGGTGTGATCGAAGAACAGTGATGGAGGCTAGGAGTATGGTGGCGGTGCCGAGGTTATGATGATGTCGATGGCGGTAGTGGTCTTGGTGGTCGACAGAGAGTTCGGCTGGTATCACCGGTTGGGGCTGGTGTCCGGAGAAGGTGGCCAAGGATGTTGTGGGTGATGGTGGATTGGCTGGAGTGGCCAGGCGGGGATGACGAAGATGCTTACGGTGATGGGTCGATGGCGAGGAGGTTTGGTGGAAGTTTTGGCGGGTGGGCGTAGATAGGGCTGCTGCGGAGGTTTAGAATAGGATTAGGTTAGGGATTTGATAGTGTCGGGGTTTGTCCGACACGGGAATTATTGTATAGTATAAAGTATGGAATAAGACGGTGGACACAGACACAATGTACATCTGTGAATGATAGAAATTTATGGATGAGTACCTCTCCTTATATAGGAGGTGGGAATTCCCAGTTGGATAAGAATTAAGATTTATTTAAACCCAATTTAGATAATTCAATTTAAATCAATCAAATCTAAATTCAAATTCAATTCCAATTTAAATCTAGATAATCTAAACTCAATTTAAATATAAATTCTATCTTTAATCTATTTAAATTAAATCCATAAAATCAAATCAATATTTAAAATGGCCACAATAATTTCCAAATATATTTTCCAAAAATACCAATAATAATAATAATTTCAAAAATAATAAATATTTTTAAATATCTTTTTGGAATAATAAAATATTAATATCAATAAATTCGAAAATGGAATTATATATATGAATTCAAATTCATGTACCTCATGTGCAAGGAATATTTGCATAAAAATAGTTTTCTAAATTACCACTATTAAATAAGCTAGCCTTTTATAAAAGTAATAAGTTTTGGCCATCTTGATACGATACTTTTCACAACTTTAAGTAAAATACAAATACAAATAATTATTATTATATATATATTATTTTGAAACTATAAAAATAGAAAAATATTTTTCTAAAAATATGTACGCTCGCACATATTCGTACTCGTCGAGCAATTACGAAAAACGAAATTTTTGCGCGCGACGTACAATACAACTACGTGACGTATAAATACAAATAAAAAAATCAGTACCAATTTAATAAAAAATAAATAGCAGAAATTTAGGGGTTTTACATCCTATCCAACTTATAAGAATTTCGTCCTCAAATTTTAGGAATAGGTAGGGTACAAGAGTTTAACGAGGAGAAAGTATGAACGATTCATTTGATGAGGCAAGAAGACGGTGTTTAACATAAATGTGCAATTAGAAAGTCCTGAATTCGTTAAATAGGAAATTATTTCATGAATATGGTAATGAACGAGGGTCGCTAGCTAGGACAATCATGATAACACAATTCAAGAAATAATAAGGCATTGGGTGGATCAAAGAGAATAACTTGGGGACTTAGAGGTATGGTTCCTTGAGAAAATATGGTCGTCTGGGTTTAGGTTTGATTAAGGAAATGATTTGAATCATTCTTAAGTCTCAAGAATGATGAAAGTCGTGATAATGAATCTAGGGTCACGAGGAGGACGATTAACTCAAGATGGGGTTACACTCACATCGGTTGGTAACTGGCTAACTATCTTGGCAATAGACAGTGGACAACTAAGAGAATATCAAGTACGGGTGTTTGTCTTTCTAAAACAGGTGAAAGTCAAAAATAAAGAGTTCGAAGAAGACATTATCGAATTCAAATGAGTGGTTCAAAATATGACTGAATAAGTTCCAAAAAGGAATTGTCAAGGCAGTCGCGGGTGAGACTCTAGGGCTAAGTTTAACTATGTCTCCATTCACGTTGAACAATATACAAAAAGCGAACCAAGTACACTATGGTTGATCAGACCATAATACGTCAATTCTGATTAGACAATGTATTAGTGGGCGCCCATAATAAACATATATCACGAACAAGCTCGATAAAGAGTAAGCTTGCAAAACTAGACTATAATAGCAACATAAGATAGTCAAAATATAAGCAGTGGATGATGAAGGAACTAAATAGTCCAAGATCCTTTAAAATTGAGTCTTGCCCGAAGTTTGGGCCTATACAGTCGGCTTGGTTGTCTAGATAAGTTAGGGTCCACTGAATTCTATGCTCCAAGTGAACCTATCAATGTGGTCCACAAAAAGTTGGTTAGGTCGTGAGGTATTCTACCCAACTTACAAGAGTTTAACTAGTAGTGTGATGGGACAACGAGTTAAGTAATCAAGGTAAGGCACAAAAATTGAGCATTAAAGGAATCAAGTAAAATATTATCACCTATCGGGTTGAAAGAATTTAGTCGAGATTGAGTCCCTATCTGTGGTCGAAAAGTATATCGGTACCATGGTAGGGTTATGATTTAGTTTTTATAACCCGAAAGTCGTACCATAGAAATAGAGTACAAGAGGACGTGTTTTAGTGGGACATGATATACCTACGTGAAGGTGAGCTCGTCTAGGTCTTGCATGTGAAATTTATGGGAAGGAAAAGTCTAGTGTTTGCTCCAAATATCAAAGTCACGATAGGAAACGTCAAATAATCAAAATAGAAAGTGGGTTTTCATAAGGTACTAATTAATGCACAAAATAGAAGGTTAAGCACGACTAAAGATAATTTAGGAAAACTCGCAGATCAAGTTAAGATAAGTTAGAGACACAGTTTCTAGAAGGAAGATAGTCTCATAGATAAGGGTATGGTCAAGGGAATGATTCCAATTATTTATAAGTTTCAAACAATTAGATGGTCACGAATAAAGATCTAGATTTGAGGAAAGGTCGAGTAAGTCAAAGATATGTTCATCGGTTTGGTCGATGACTAACTATACCTGTGTATAATCATAGGTGGTATGGCAATCTAATGTGAAATACTTCTATCTCACTAGGGTGACCTTAATTGCTTCTTGGTCCTCTACCAATATATGATCTAATCTAAGATTTCAAGTTCCTCGAAAGTTTCTCAATAAAATTTTTAAGATACTCCACCAAAATTTTCAATCATCTTAGGCTGTCAACTTTAATCAAAATTTTAAATCTCTAGTAAATCTCGGAACAAACCTTGTTTATCGCAAATCGAAATATTTTTTTCCTAAACTCAATATTTAAATAAGTTTATCCGTCGAAATTCATACTAAAAATGGAACATTTAAATAGCTCCCGAATTTAAATGCTATATCCTTCAAATGTGTATATCTAACTTCCAAGAAGTCACAACTACCCTTCAAAAGTAAAAAAAAAATTCACCAAAATTTAAATATCCATAATCAAGGCTTTAAACTCGAAATCTAAATAACGTTATAAATCATAGAGCATATGACGTTATTTAATTCAAAATCATTTTACCAAAAATTCCATCATTCTGAAATCTTGGTCAATCGTAAATCATACTTCCACATTTAAAATTTTATGATCCTTTTCAAATCAAATTTATATCCCTCAAAAGATGTATAGCTATAACTCAATAAATCATAAATATTCAAAGACCTTCAAGAATTAAAACGCAAAATCAAATTAATTTGTTTTCTCGATCTAGCTATCCTCTTGTGTATACCACCTTGTAATAAAACTCCAACTATCTTTTGAAAGCGAAAATATGCTACTACCCAACTTAGAATTAACTAATCCTTAAGATCATATTTCTTGGAAAATAAATGCCTTTATAACTCAAATAAAATTTCAATGCATATTAATTGTCAATGCAACCTTCTAGCCATGTGTTTAACCTATGAGCATATAATAGTGTAGTCATCTTCCTAACTGTCACTAAGCACGAAAGATAAGAATTTACGGTAGGAAGAGTTCAAGCAGGATGCGAATCAAGGATGGTAACGAGAGTTCGGAATTTTGAAGTCAAGAAAGGATGTCAAGTAGGTGGATGAGATTCTAGACTCTAATCCTATATTGCAGGCCCGTTCGGTACAGTCATGTAACCGAAACGGCAAACTCGACCTGCATGGGCCACCATATCCCCGAGTACAAAAAGAAGAATTCTGGAGAATGGGACGATGGAGATCGAACGGGCAGTTGCTCCTTTACTCCGTTGACACTCCGATTACAAAAGTGGAAAAAAACCTAAGAAAATTGCTAACTCTCGGCTCACTGGCAAGAAGTACAGCAATTTGGCTCTTGAAAATGCTCTTCGTTCTGTCTATTGAAGAGGGAAGAAGCCCCCTTTTATAGTCGTTCTTGGGCTGGAATGATGTTATGCGCCCACATGAAGGGACACGCTGGTTCCTATATGGGCACATAGTCCTACTTTGGACGCATAGGGTGTAGGCGCATATAGGCTGCGAGATCATGGGTTAGTCGTGGTATTGACGTGGCCGCATGCTTCGGTGCACGACTGCTCGTGGAGACTGACGTGGCTATGCTCTTCGGTGCACGTTTTGATCGTGGCTTTGACTGAGTCAGGCTTGGGCGCATAGCCATGTCTCAGGCTATGCGCCTTCCTCTCGGGGGAGCTCGTCTTGGGCGCATGGAGTTATACTTGGACTGGGTGCATGAAGTTACTCTGACTTGGCGCATGGAGCTTCATCCAGTGGGCGCATGGAATCATACTGACTGAGCGCATGGAGCTGCTCTTGACTTGGACGCATGGAGCTATATTTGCTGAAAATTTCTCATACTTCTACAGGACCCCCTTCAAAGTTTTCGACACTTGAACAAGTTTGAAATACTTTAAAAGAAGCATGGATTGTCTTCTCGTGAGGCAATAGGCGCATAGCACAGCCCTCTCTTTTGGGCGCATAGTATTTGGCCAGCCTGTCAGGGAGATACGACTGTTGATATTTTCCTCAAAATCCGAACTGACAGATTCATCGGAACAAAATTTGAAGCAGTCCATCCTTTATACGTCGTCCACATCAGCAGGAGACAGTCGTATAGTATGCAGGGAGCCGATCCTTCATGTGAGCGCATAGGCTGCAGTGGACGCATAGGAAGTGGCCCGTACCTATAAATAGACCCTGGGGAGAGAAATTCATTATTCCTTTCTCTTCGAATTTTTTAGAAAAACTCTCCGTCTTCTTCCTTTGAGAATTATGTCTTCCAAGGCTGCCAAGAGATCCGCGAAGGACATGGGGGCTGCGTCGGATAGCTCTCCTCCTGCGGCAGAGTCTTCGATAGTCCAAGACCCGATTCTGGGTGAGGGCATGCTTCAAAAAAACAAAGTATCGAGCATTAATTTACGACGCTCGGACTTTTCTTCTGCCGGGAGCTTGCGCCTAGGGCAACATACATCTACATATGCCAATACTGTGGTACGTTATGTGCCCACGTGTTGCCATGTTATGCGTCCTTTTAAGCTGTGGCACGTTATGTGCCCACGCATTGTTAGTGTGTATATGCGCCCACATGTCTTGTTTTGGGCGCATATCCCTTTGGGCTCATAGAAGCCCTTCAGAACATAGTTTTTCCTGCGATTTTCTAAGTCTGACTTGTCTTTCTGTCCCCTTTTCATATTCTGTAGGGATCTGGCTAGCAAATTTCTCCAGGACCGGTATCGGCGATTCTGGGCATGGTGGACATGCGACACTTGACACCCATATCAGAGAGCTCAGGACTCTTTGTGTTTTGGAAGGGTTTTCCTCAGATGGTTGGAAGAACCTTTATACATCGAAGAGTCGGACGGTAGTTGGGCATTACCGTGAAAGTTCCGCTTTCACGGTTCTTCAAGTAGGCAGAAGCAACACTAGAGATGTTGTTTTGAAGGTATGGTCTCTTGAAGAAATAGGCCCACGATGTCCGCCATATAGAGGAGAGGAGATCATCATTTGTAGCTGTTTTAGCATGCTATATTTGCCCTCCTCCGTGTAGCTTCTCGAAGGTTCAACAGCCTTGTTTGCTTGCTCAGCAGTAAAACATGACCTCTTTCACGGGCCATAAACCATCTTTCGACGGAAGCGTGGTGCTGCCAAGCTGATCAAGCTATGTGTTGCTGACGAGTAGCAGATTTTCCCTTCTTTTGGGCATCAAATGTAATCTTCTACTTTTTGCCTTAGCGAAAGAGATGAAGAACTTTTTGTTTTGCTCATGAGATGTAGTCCTGTGAATGTAACTGATTTTGAATAAACAGAATACATTCGCTCCACTCTTTGCTTGTGATATATGTGGTGATTATATTTAGAGAGCCAAATACCGCATTTATGTAAAGGGTATCTCGCTGGGGGACCACCCTCTCTCTTTCTCTTTTTTTTTGGCCGTCACGGCTCTTGTACCCTTTTTCCGTCTTTCGATAGACGTTAAAGTACTGAATAAAGAATCTTTTAGAAGTGAATGTGATTTTGCGAAATATCGATGCTAGAGGTAATGTGGACGTAGCAAGGGCATTTCTGATGGGTATTCTGCTGGAAAAATTTTGTGGTGACCTATTATCCGTTTTATATTCAAATGATTCGAATATAGATAGTAAGTTGAATGAAGCTGCTAATAGAGGTAATGTGGACGTAATAGCAGAGGATGTTATATATCTGACCAGAGGTAATATGGACGTGGAAAGATATATAGCATTAGGGAGGAGTGGATAGTTCAGAGGTAGTGTGGACATGACTATCTTTGATGAATGCTTTGCTCAGAGGTTATGTGGACGTGGCAAAACATCTGATATTTCGTTGGAGAAATAATTATCGAAAAACAATTCAGAGGTAATAGGGACGTGATTTGTTTTCGTCAAACCGTTTTTGGACGTAGTCAAAAAATGGAAATGGTTCCACTGGGGAAATATTTAGAGGACCTATTATCCAGGGTGTATTCAAGACTCTTGAAATACGAATAATAGTTAGATAGTTTTTTTTTTTAATCATATAAACATCGTACTGTACATTTACATGACTGAACGTATGTGAACATTATGTAAAAGATGTTACACATAGTATCTCTTCAGGAACTTGCCGTTGATAGGCATCATGAGCAAGTCACCGTCAGGCTTGGTCAGCCGGTATGCACCGTTAGAGTACACCGATTCTATGACGAAGGGACCTTACCATTTAGGCTAGAATTTCCCTTTTGTTTTGTTGTCATAACCATCGGTCTTCTCTCTGCGAGGACCAGATCATCGACTTGGAAGATCCTTTCCTTTACCTTTTTGTTGAAAGCTCTGGAAAGACATGCTTGGTATAGCTCAATACGCTGTTGAGCTAATAGGCATTTTTCGTCTAGTGCTTCGAGCTCTTGGAGTCGTAGACGGTAGCTCTCTTCAGTAGTCAGCTCGCTAGCTAGGGCTACCTGGAGAGAAGGAATCTGGATTTCTAGGGAAAGAACTGCTTCGCTCCCATAAACCAAAGAGAATGGCGTACTGCATGTTGGAGTCCTGACCGTTGTGCGATAGACCCATAGACATTCACCGAGCTTCTCGTTCCAATTGCGCTTGTTTGAAGACACGAATTTCTTAAGAAGTTTTATAATAGTTTTGTTGAAGGCTTCTGCTAGCCCGTTAGCCGCTGGATTGTAGGCAGTAGAGGCTATGTTCTAGATTCGATTCTTATCGTAGAACCGATAAAACACATGGCTTGCAAACTGTGGACCATTATCATGGATGATCCTGCGAGGTAGGCCGAAGCGGTAAATGACGTGATGTTTGATGAAACTGATCACGTTTGATCTTCACTTCAGTGAGCGGTATAGCTTCCGCCCATTTGGAGAAGTAATCGGTTATAGCTAGGATGAACCGATGTCCTTTGGAGGATGGCGGACTGATTGGTCCTATCATGTCCATACCCCAGGCTTCAAATGGCTAAGATGTTGCCGTCGGGTGTAGAAACTCTAAAGGTTGGTGAATGAAATCAGTATAGACTGGCAAGCTCTACACTTCTTTGCATATTCAATAGCATCTACTATCATTGTGGGCCAGTAATAATCCATTCATTTGAGGCGGTCTTGTAATTTGGGGCCTGGTTGATGTGCACCACAAACTCCATCGTGAGCCTTCCGGAGTGCATGCTTGGCTTCGGCGTCTGATAAGCATCGTAACAGTAGTCCGTCATAAGATCGTACAGCATCATGGTAGCTGTGTCGTAGTAAAATCTGAGGGATCGCCTTTGGATGGATACTGCTTCCTTCGGGTCCTCGAAGAGGATTCCATAGACAGCGTAGTCTATGAAGGGAAATCTCCGGTCTTTAGCATCGACGTTTGTTTCTGCTGCGTAACTGTGATAAATATGCAAGGCATCTTTCACACAGAATAATTCTCAACCAGACACTGTGATCGACTGCTGAGTATTGGTAGGAACGGTCAAGGAAGCATCAAGACCGGCTAGAGCATCTGCTTCTATATTCTGTAGTCGAGGCACGTGCTCGATGAAGAATCCAGCGAAAGTAGACGCCAGCTCGATTGTTGCTCAGTGGTAGGGGATGAGGTCTTCGTGGCGAACTTCGTAATCCCCTCCTGACTAACTATTAGCATGGAATCACCGTAAGCCTCTAGATAGTCAACTCCCCGTTGCTTTGCTAGTTGTAGGCCGTTTATTAGGGCATTATATTCGGCTACATTGTTGTTACATGGTTCCACGAGAGAATATGCACGATGTATGACCAGATGATCAGGTAACACAAGCACAATGCCTACTCCAGCCACGATGTTCCCTTTGGGACCTGTTCTTGATATGCCATCATAGAACATTCGCCAAATAGGGATCTCTTCAGTTGCAGTGTTACTCCACCACTTCGTCGGGATTTCGTCGTAGAGTTTGGACGACTTCGACACCGGATGAGCTGCTAGGAAATCAGCTAATTCTTGAACTTTTACTGCCTTCTGAGGGACGAAGATCATGTCATATGGGGTCAACAGCATTGCCCATGTAGCTAAACGGGAATTGAGAGAACCCGGCTTAGTCATGAGTATTCTGAGAGGGTTGACTTTGGATATGATGTGGATAGTCTGCCCAGACACATAGTGGCGTGTCTTTTGGATGGCAAATACTAGTGCGAGGCATTCCTTCTCCACCGATGTGTATCTATGCTCGGCACCCACCATTGTGCGGCTGAGGTAGTAAATTGCCTGTTCATGGACGCCTTCGTTCTTCTGAGCTAGGAGGGCGCCAAGGGAATGATCCATGGCACGGACATATAGTAAGAAGGGCTTCCCCATTATTGGGGCTACCAGTACTGGAGGGCTTGTAAGATATGCTTTGATGTCGTCGAATGCCCGTTGACATTGTTCAGTCCAGACAAAAGATACGCCTTTATTCATGAGCTGAGTGAATGGTTGACACCTTCCAGAGAGGTTCAAAATGAATCGTCTGATGTAAGCTAGCCATCCTTGTAGTCCGCGTAGCTCTTTGAGGTTCCTTGGAGGATGTATGTCGAGAATAGCCTTCACTTTCTCCGGGTCCAGATGTATACCCTTTGAAGTGATGACAAAACTAAGGAACTTACCGCTGGAGACTCCCAGAAAAGACTTGGTTGGATTCATCTTGAGTTAGTGTGCACGCATTAGTTCGAACACCGTTCTCAAATCTTGGAGGTGGTTGCCCTTTTGACTGCAATATCGTCTACGTAGCACT
>JANAVB010021148.1:0-65598 GCA_029216955.1 Iris pallida
GCATGGGATTCCTGTGTAAATCGGCGCATGGGATTCCTGCGTAAATCGGCGCATGGGATTCCTGCGCAATCGGTGCATGGGATTCTTGCGCAATCGGCGTATGGGATTCTTGCGCAATCGGCGTATGGAATTCCTGCACAAATCGGCGCATGGGATTCCTGCGCAATCGGCACATGGGATTCCTGCACAATCGACGCATATAATTCCTGCGCAATCGGCGCATGGCCTCCCGGCGCATGGGGTTCGTCGTCCCCAAATAGCAAGTTCAGCCATGAAAGTTCTGAAAACTAGCCATGGCCATAACTTCCTCATCCGGAGTCGAAATCAAGCGAAACAAAAGCCAAAACTGAAGGAAATTGAATTCTCTACAACATAGAACCATTAGTTTTTGGAAATACCAAGTTTTTAGAGATCAAAACCAAGAAAAACTAAACAAGAAGGAACTTAAAACTTAGATCTACAAAAATATAACCATAAAAATAGAAAATGCCAAGTTCTAAAGTATATTAGATTCAAGTAAGGAAGAGAATGGAACAATAAAACTTTGAGATCCATCATGAAGCAAGTTTGCACTTGCCTAAGCTCTCTCTCTTCCTGGTAGGTGTAGAAGTAAATGTGGAGTAGAAGAAGAGTAATGAAGAGAGAGAATGAAGGTATGGGTTAATAAAGGATGATGGGGTGGTAGGTAGGGGTTCTCCCCTTGGTTCATGATGAACCAAGGCAACCCAAGCCTAGCCGAACCAACCCAAAATAAACCGAGCCAAGCCAAGAGATATGCAATACAAGAGGAAATACGTCCAAGATACGTAATATGAACTACAGGCATTACAGCTTGCGACTCAAAATGCCCTAGTTTTGCTTACATATCTATCTTTGAAACTCTTTTCAAAATAGCCATAATGCCCATACATCATATCCCTTTATTACATAGTCGAAAATGAAAAGACACCTTCAAAGAAAAACTTACAACTTGACTGAAAATAAAAAGTAGCTTCGAGGCAATACACAAGCTCTACTGGGCTAGACGAGCTTTAATGCCTCACATGAAATTCTCTTGTCTTATTGCTATCTGAAATAGTGTCCACAACGTGGGTCAGTATACATCATGCACTGGCGAGCGACTTTTGGCCGAACTCGCATAAATCTGCACTAAGTAGACAGTGAAGCTAGCATACAATTATTATGTGATCTTTCTACTTATCTAGGTTCTTTTTTAAACAATTGATAAGAAACATAGTAATAGAAAATACTTGCATAATAAATCTTATCCATTGCCGACAGTTATCCCTGCACGAGACATGGTTAGCACAATTTGCATAACGAATAGCTTATGTTTCATTATTACAGATATTAAAGTTCATAATTTAGATCATACATGTGGCCTATCTACATGATGGTCTATGGGTATTCCCATGATTAGCCGTTGTGACTCTTTGGTTCAGCTCATCGCTAAAGACTCAGATACTGGCACCCATTTTCTCTATGGGGATCTTAATCTCTCCTAGGTCGAGTGGTTCGAGGTGCCCCAAGAATCCACTCCAGAGATAAATTTTACCTTGTGCACAAGTTGTCCGCGTCCAATGCCTACTCTAGCAGTTCTATCAGATAAAACATATTCAAATTTATGCATAAATGTATGACACGTTGTTTCGGGTCTTCTCTCTTATTCATCTCAACATGTACAAGTCCGTCTGTACATGTCTACATTTTTAAAGCAAACTAGAAATAGAGCAGGTGATCATTCACGTAAAACAGACGTTTAGCAGCACATGATCAAGCATTCGTTTCAATTCATTTATCTTCTCTTATCTTTTGTTATTGTTGTATTGTTGATCAGAGGGACGCAATAAAAGAGTGGACGAGAGATTATTTTGTTAGGACGTGGAGATAAATATTAGCCCGGTTAAAGTAACTCACCAAATTAAAATATTGTTCGAGAGAAGGAGGGACTTCACGCATCTTCACGCATCGTTCACGCACTGTTGACGCGTCCTATATTGGCAACGACATTTGATTAGCATACTTCGGTCACTTTCTCTCAAGGTTTGGAATGAATGCAAAATGCGATGAAAGCGAACAATAAAAACCAATCATCGAAAACCTACACGAAAACGCATTCATCAAAACCAAGCAGCGAAAGAAAACATCCAATAAAAGCCCTTGGATTCATTTTAATAGAAGCCAATCCATTAGTTGGAAAGGTTCATTGCTTTCATCCGTGATCAATCAATACCGGTAAAGGTTTTCCCAAATACTCAGTTCAAGACTGAGTTAGCAAGCCATGGATATTACATAGTAGACCGCGATGAGCAGGGAAATACACTCTCTCCTTCAAAAAGATGTTCTTTTTGACAAAAGATAGAAGTATTTACACATTATGGAAACTGTTTCCTGATTAGAACAGATAAAATTTCAATGGTGGCACCAAGTGTCATACCCCGACCCGAAAAATTGCTCGTCCGTGCATCGTTTTATCCGAATCATTGTCCTCACTGGGACGCGATGCCGTACGAGTCTTGAGTTGCACTCGTACAAGGCAAGATGACAAGTTCTCAAATGGTTATCTTTGATTTGATATTAGCAACGGAAGAAAACAGAGTATACGAAACAATTCTCTTTATTGATGAATGAACTAAGATTACAAAGGCTTTCAATAGCCTAATTGAATTTGCCAGATTGGCTACAACACTCAAGTTCTCTCTTGTCCATAAAGGATTTTACTATTCCATACATCATGCCTTCTATATCTTGGTCGCATCAATCCTGTTTCAAGTCTGATCGTCAATGTGATCATATGCTTCAAACGATACGACATTCCATGCCTCAGTGCGATCAAGCGAAGCTCTGCTGCAAGCAGACCATTCCTTGAACCTGCTAGCAAACTAGTGGGAGATTAGTACTTTTGTCCTCACTGTACTGATCAAAGACCCACTTAACTAAACCGACATTAAGTAATGTATTGATTCATACGTCATACAATTTAATTATCTTTCTATGTTCTCTTTAGGATCGGTTTCATGGCATATTCGAAAGTAGTAAAACATGTTATCATGGCAAGCATGTTATTTTGATTCACATAAGCAAGCAGGCAACCAATAGCAATCTCGTGTTGTTTCGTGACTTTTTACTGATACTGACGTACTCGCCCTTGCAGTGACGCAAGGTGAATACGCCTCATTCCTTCTCTATCATGTTATAAGTGCCCTGTGCAGGATATTTGGGTTCTTGCACGTTTGGCCCATTGTTCCTTAACTATATGAAGGTCATCGGCGTATCCGCGCTAGAATGGACTAAAGTTATTTCTCGTGTCTTTTTTTATCTTTTCTTATCTTTTTTTTTTCTCAAATTGGGTAGCCCGACATCTCACGGGATAGGTTGCTATCCCAATAACCAGAGGCTTACCGTTGCATACTAATCAATGCGGCTTTTACATCAATAACCGGTCGCTAATCATCTTAGAGATGTGTGCCCATCAATGTTTAACATCCCCTCCTAGGTCGAACGGTCCTGGTGCCCCAGGCCAATAACTCGTTCGAGGGAACACCCGTGCATGGGAGATTATTTCCAGTTCATTTCTCAAGTCCATTCGACCATGCAACGCGCATCTTATTCAAACAACCAAACATAGTCTTGAGTCCGAGACTCAGACTTTACGTCGTCTTGTAATTCTCTAACTTTTAATGTTCTCTCTTTCTATGTTCTTACATTCTTTGTACGATTTTATTCTTCATTTCAATGTTAAATGACACCATGCCTCAACTCAATGTTCGTCAAACGAACGACCCGAAGGTCCTAAACATTTCTAAGTTACTGTGCCATATTCGACAGTTTTGTCACATTTATGCTACAACTGTTCTCTTTATAACGAAGCCATCTTTTATGATTCTCGTTCACATACGCACGCTTTGACATAATTGTTCTCTATTCTTCGAGTCGTGCATGCGATGCACGCCTCGATACAGTATTTCCATGTTCTATGTCTTAGTGTTCAATGTTCATGGCTCGTGCACTAGGGCACTTGCCTCAATCATCTTTAAATATGCTAGCCTTCTAACTCGTGCGTGAAGGCACGAATGACTTGTGTACTGAGGCACTCGTCGATACAGTTATCCCATGTTCTTATGGCTTGCGCATCGAGACGCTCGCCTTTGCGATATTCAATGTTCAATATCGACTCGTACATTCGATGTACGTTTTATTTCAATTGTTCTATCTAGTATTCGACACGTACTATGTTCATCTCTCGATCGAGCCACGCCCGTGGTCTCGATAGGTTAACTTAGCATACAATGATGCATTTTACTTAGGCATGAAGGAGTAGGAAAGAAGAGTCAAAGTCCCCCCACCTTAAGTCGATACGCCTTGTCATTTTGCCGAGTCGATGCAGCATGATTTTATAACTTTGTTGCACGACCAACTCTTCTGACTTAGACATTCGAGCACTTTGTGCTTCATTAAATTATATGATTGATTTGGCTTACCATGCCTATGCCTCAGTTCGTTGGGAGACGGCGATTTGGTTTTGCGGACCCTGTTGTAAATAAGGCAAAATACCGATCTTTTATATTTCAGCGTAAACATATAGCCTGCATACGAAACCAACTAAAATTAATACTTGTCTGAATCGGACTAATGCCTTGCGTCGATTCGATTTCTTAGAATCTTTGAACTGACTCAATGCTTCCTCTTAGGACAACTTAATACTTGTATCGATCTTGCTCGATGTGTTCCTCGGCTCAACGTAACTCTTTGTATCGATTCGACTCGATACATTTCTTGGGTCAACGTACTCTCGTATCAATTCGCATCGATACATAATCGGGTTAACGCACCTCTTCGACTCAACGACTCAGCATAATGCACCGTGCGGAGCGGGGTATTACAAAATATACCAATTAAAACAAGGTTCGTCCTCGAACCGAAACCAACACTCAATTCAAGTGTTTCTCCAAATCTTTCATAATCTCGCTCGACTATCATTGTTTCATTTCAAACACTCGTGCAGGCTTTCATTAACTTTCAGTCTTTCCTGCAGCTCAATTTGAATTTAGTATACAACTTAATTTGGATCGTACACCTATTTAAGGCGCCCCAAAAATATGTGTATTTTAGCCAAGCTCAGTAGTAGAAAATTAGAACAAAGCTGACAGGTAAATTTCAATCCTATGCTTGCCATCTCGTACTCCCGATCGGACTTATCTTTAGCGACTGTTCTCAAAATTTTATCGCATACGTATATTCGATACATACGTGATTCATTCAACGAAAATCACCGCATGTGACGCGATTCAAAAATCGTATTTCTCATTTTCGTAAGTCTTCATACGGACCATCAATTCTATGCATTGCATCAAGCCATCGCGCATCTGATCGCAACGATCCTTCATAATGCCTTGCGTTTGAAGTCACTGCCCAACTATTTCCGAAGTCTGGCTATGCAATTTATCTCAATACAATTTTCTTTGTTGACTTACAAATGCATCAACATTCCGGTTTATGCCCGCTAGGCGACTTACTTAGACACCGTGCTCAAACTCTTTTCTGACGTAACTCAAATCGATGATGTTCAAAGGCAATGATCCTTTCGATCGAAAGTTTTAAATCGAGTCGACAATGCCTAAAGACAACAATCACTTTGACACAAAGTTCTCCACGACGCATCTTACGTTCTATTCCTACTGAGTAGAAAATTTACTAGCCAAATTCCCAACTTGCTCGTCTCGCAACATCGAATATAAGTTCGATTCACACAAGCTCAATTGCAAGGTAAATCCAATCTAACGACATAACTCGTAAGCCATTCTCTTACCGCTCACACTCGTGCATAGCACGATTCTCAAAATAGCCTAGACTTATCATCAACATACACCACACATTTCTTTACGCGATATTGTATAGGTTCTCTTATGGGTCTGCAATATTCATTTCGATTTGGCGGTCAAGTCTTCTAGGGTCAGCTGCCCCGAAGCTAGGCTCGCTAATTGTGGATCATTAACGAAGGACCGTTACTACGAACCATGCTATATTATTTCGGAGCCAAATTTTGTTCTGATAATTTCTATGCGACTACCCAAATTCGGATAAAACTATTTCTATTTGTGCAACGGAGGCACAACTATCCTCCGAGTAATTCATGCGCTACCGTCGATGATTCCGTAATTCATGAAATATTTGTCTCAACCCGCACCCGGAGTAGGGGCACGAGTGCATGACAACGTCCCAGCCTACACTGCAGAAACGACGTAGAATGCTGTCTAGGTCTACTATCTAACAACAATTATAAAATCAAAACCTGTCGAGATGGTCAACTCCAAACGGAGGACAAGCCATGACAATATAATACACTCAATCACAATATTCTAATAAGGATAAATAATATCGAAAGATAAAGACAACAAGATATAAAAATATCCAAAAAATCCAACACAGAAATAATACAAGTCCACAGTCTCAGAGTCAACAATCTCAAATGCAAACTCTAAAATAATAACATGCCAAAGTGTTATCTGGGGACAAAGTCCAGTACAAATCTAATCTAGCTGAGCTACCACTAGTGCCTCCTCGGCTAGAACTAACCCCTGCTGGACTAAGGTCTCCAGTCTACGCCCACTACGTCATGAGGATCATAGTATGTAGGACACTCGTCCTCGCCGTCATCTGTAAACTTTTGTCAACATATCCAGTCAGGATAGAATGAGCACAATCTCCAATAACAATTCTAGTTAGACGATAAAGAATATGTAGCAGTAAATAGAGAGATTGTACAAGGTAAAGTGATACATACATGGGCATGGTAGGGTATATCAAGACTGTAAATAAATGTAAAAGCAAGATAATAGTATATATCATGTACATGAATCAAGAAACTACTATCTATGTGAGTTAGAACTACTTTCAACATGTGATCGGCTTAGGAACTTGATACAAGAGTTTATGGCCTGGTTAATCATACGTGCAGTGAATGATTAACACTGTTCATGGTTCAAGACTTGATACAAGGAGGGTATTGATCACATATCTACGCTAATACTCTCCGCCTCTGACTAGTATAGTGGATCCAACCATGACACGTTATGACACGGATTCCCTGAGAAGGTTGCGAGCTTTCACATGAATCATGTATATACAATGCACAAGGAACAAGGAAAAGGCTTGCACAAGATATACCAAAGAATACAAGAAATAACATCTCATGACGAAATCCCGACAAATACCAATCCGTGTGAACAATGTGTCAAAGGAACAAGGATATCTACACTAAATACAAGAAACATGTAGGATATCATAAAATAGAAATATTATCAGAGAATGTACTTGCCTGAGATTCGGTAGAAAATATTGACAGTAAATCGTGGCTCAGAGTGAAGTCACAGACCTAAAGATAACATATACATGAGTTAAATAGGGTTTTAACAGTGTTAGACATGATTTTCTAGTACATGCTATTTAATCTAGGTCAAACTAAGTCAAACTAGGTCAAGCTAAGTCAAACTAAGTCATACTAGGTCAATCTAGGTCAAGTGTTGACCTACAGTTGACTTTTGGTCAATTGGTCAATTCCTAGTATATTCTAGGTCAGATGTTGGCTCTACTTTGACTTCAGTCAAAATAGTCAACCTTGGTCAAACAAGGCCAAATATCATATTTTTAGCCATTACCTACCAAGATATCTATTTACTTTATCTCTATTAGTATCCCTATACCAAAACCTTAAGTTGGTAACTAATACCTTAAAAACTCTATTACCTTAGATACTAGGTAATACTATATCCTTAGGCTAGTATCTAACTATCTATCTTAACCATACCCATTACCTTAGCTATCTTAGGTAATATCCCAATACCTTAGCTAATACCTTAGATACTATCTTAGATATTCTAAGATACCACTCACAATCTAACATACTAACTTAAATATCTCTAGATACTAACTTATCTAGATCTAAGCTACTAACTAACACATCTAAGATACTAACTTCTAGTATTCTAAGGCACTAGCTACTCATCTAAGATACTATCTTCTAGTGTCCTAACTCTAAGATACTAACACACACATATATAGGATACTAACTCTATATATATATATCTAAACTAACTTAGACATCTCCACCTATCAACCACACACACACACAAATGGGGGGGGGAGGGGGTTGCCTTGCTGCTGTCCTTGTTGTTGTTGCTGTTGCTGCTGAGTGTAGCTGCCGCTACTATCCCATGTTGCTGTTGCTGCAGCTGTGTGCTCTTCTAGCCGCTGCTGCTACTCTATGCAGCCACTCTTTCCCCCTTCTCTTCACTCAATCACACTTCACAAACTCTCCTATATACTTACTCAAATCCCCCCTCTCAAACACATAAGCCACAAAAACAATCATATACTCACACAACCATCACTCATTCACACAAACTTCTAACACAATTCAAAACTCAAACTCCCTCACTCTATCAACACAACGCACAAACTAACCAAACCACCACAAACCAAGGCCAAGTGAGATGACTATTGGCTAGTCATGCTCCCCCCTCTCACAATCACATACAAGACATAACCACACACACACACATACATATATACCAATATTATCTAAAACAGTCCACATACATAAATATATACCAAATTACATATATTTACATATATACATGACTTGTAGGCCAAAAATACATAGATATCCATATATATAAGAGTCCATATGAAAACCAAATGGGACACCTTAACCATGGCTAACCTATCCTCATTCATGCACAAAACTGAAATTTGGATTTAAAATAGCCTATTAGGCATTTCTACAAACACTTGGTGTGTCACCCTCGGATTTTTTTCATGGGTGGCACAAAACCTATCCCAACTTCCCAATGAGAACTCAATAGAGCCTTTAAATCATTCCTAAGGGTCATCCCTACATGGGGGTGGGTTTCTATGGGTTCAAAACCAATTATATGCATAGAAATAGAGAGTTTAGAGAGAGAGAGAGAGAGAGAGAGAGAGAGAGAGAGACCTATTGGGAGTGGTTTTCCAATGAACAACTAATTCACACGAACCCGACACGTACTCCTCTAGCAAATGGACTCTCCTCCTTGCTCTTGGCTCCACAATCCTTGTAGGCTCCTTCTCCTTGAAAGAATGAGAGAATTTGGTGGAGGAATGAGTAGATTTGTAGGTGAAATCAAAGGGGTTTACTCTAAAGTTGGGGAAGAACACCAAAATGGAAAAATGGAGGCTACTTGTGAAATGAGATGGAATGAATCCCCCCTTCATGGTCGGCCATAAAAGTTAGGTTAGGGCCATTGGGAAAAGTCTAGTTAGCCACTAATAGGTCCCCTTTGGTTAATTTAAGTCATACAATGAATTGGGATCAAATTGGTCAAAGTTCTAATCTCTAGTGAACTAACTTGTCATGTGGGATTAGTCTAAATGCACTAGCCTAATGAGATGAGTTTGTGGGCCATGCCTAGCTAATCCATGGGTTTCAACTAGAGTCTAAGCTAACCGGGCCACTAACACAAGTCAAAACTAGAAGAGTCTCTAACTCGACTAAATAATCTCGAAAAAATACAATAATAATAAATAAATATTCACAAAATATTAGAATATAGAAAATGACAAATTTACCTTCATTTTTGAAAACAGGCAGTTACAATCCTACCTCTCTTAGAAAAATTTTGTTATCGAAATTTGAAATAGTCCCCAACAATCAAAGTCTACTAAATTCTATCCAAAGTTATACAACATATAATTCTATGGAAAGGGGAACAAACATGCATGGTTTTAGTCTCTACAGTGTTATATTATTGTAGTCTCCATTGGAGTTTTCTATTAATCTAGCATGAACATCACATATGCAAGGTAATGGTACTAAGAAATCAATCAAGCAATCAATAGATAGAAAGAAACAGGAAGAAGGAAGAATAAGGCCTAACCTCCTAGTCCATCTCTGCAGTGTGGGTCTCCTTGACCGCCATCGCAAAAGCCCTGCCTTTGTGCTGGTGTGGGGCGTGATGCGGTGCCACAGGTGGCCTAGCTAGACTCCTTACCTACCCCTGATACTCACTTCAGTTATTCTCTCATATCAATCTAACTAAAATACTTAAGACTTAGGGTTATCCTTAACTCATTCTTAACTCACTGGTATATACCACTAAGTACGCTATATTAAGACTTCTAAGTTACTATTTGTAGGATACCTTCCTGAATTTCTGACACTATCTATCACATGGCACTAGCTCCTATGCTTGACACTCAAAGGATACAGTCTTACTAAGGTACTTCAAGGATTTAGCCTATATCTCACATGCTCAACCATGAACCACTCACAAACCCACAAGCTATACTTCTAACAACCAACACTAATACTCAAGACACAAACCTATCTTCAAGCTACCAAGCCACTACACCATCTAAGGAACTTCGGGACTAATAGAATGAAACCCTATAAAGAACTTGGCTAGAGGGACTAAGGGCATCAATATCCTGAGCTAAATAGGTGATAGAAATAAATTCTATTATCACCGAAATGGAATGACAGAGATGATATGTTAAGAACCAATTTAAGATACAATCTGATAATCATTTATGTCTATCTGTAGTCATGTTACCCAGAGCCCTCGTCACGTCAGTAAACATAGCTACAATAAATAATAAAGTCCATGACTGAGGTATATACTTCTATAATTATGTTATCTAGAATTCTCATAATGCCTGTCACGACCCGCACCCAGTGTAGGGACACGAGAAGTGGGTACGTCCAGCCTACGCCGCAGTATCGGCGGTAGAATGCTGTCCTAGGTCATATACATCTAACAATTATAAGGTACCTATACAATATATATGCTCCGAATGGAGGACAATATAGAAATGTACAACTCAATCACAACTAAGGTAGAAAATACGATAAGATAGATAAATATGAAAGTTGCCAAAAGAAATACAATAGGAGAAGAAGTCTAAGAGTCTAAGATAGCGTCTCCACAACATCCAGAATAACAAAATCCTAAATAAGTACATAATGTATCCAAAATAAGACAAGACAATAAAGTAAGATAACTAGCCTAGCTAACCAGCCTAGACTACTAGGGTAATGTCCTCTGCAAGGGCTGGGTCCTCCTGGGAGTCCAACTCGCAGGTGTCATCTTGGCCTGCTCCGTAGTATGTAGGACAAAACTCGTCAATGTCATCTGTAATATTTCAACAGGTCTAGTCATGACAGGAACGAACACAATACATCTTACGCAGTTCATAATATGACAAGAAATGTAAATATGCTATAGAGTAAGATACATGAAACACTGAAGAATAAATATGAAGTAAAAGAGATGACTGTAAAGAAATATGTACTATAAGTAAAGAACTAACAGTGGCTAGTGATGTAGAGTATAAGATAGACATGTGAACGGCTTAAATTTACACATGATTATTCTAAGAGTTTGTACTTGATTACACTACTTTGGAATTATTCACATGACCATTTATACCCCTCCGTACCCCAATCAATACACAAGGATCTAGATAAGTTATGTTATTGTACATGATTTCACATGGGGCCTATAAATGGGTGCACATGGAGTATACATGAGGGGCTCTGTGAACATGAGAGTACATGAATCACAAGAGTGCACATTAATGGTGAAAGTACCGGAGTACATGATGAAAGTGAAACGCACATGACATGATGTAACCCGATGCTTCCAAGGAGGATAACATCTCATAAAGGGATCCATATAGTACCAATCCGTGTTAACAACGTGACAACATCAAGTAAAGTAATCTAGAGCACAAATATAAATCCTATCAAGTATGAAATAGTCAGAGAATGTACTCGCCTGGTATCCTAAGTATCCGATGAGTATATATGTCCAGACATAGTAGATGAGTCCTATTTAGAGCAACACATGTCACAACATGTCCAGAATGGTAATATTAAACTTTACAATGCATTCTATATGAATTCTAGGTCATTCTAGACTAAAGTCAACTCTAGTCAACTTCACTAGTCAAACAAGGTCAACTAGGCCAATCCTAGTACAATCAAGTCTCACTAAGCCTAACCAAGCCTAGGCTAGCACTCAAACACAATCAAATCCCTAACATGTTATCACACACACACAAATACAAACTATGTATATTCGTACCTATATAATATATATAGGAATTCATATAGGCTAGTGCCTAATACACAAGCAAGGCACAAAAATGGTATACATATATATAAGTAGGGGTGAGTGTGTGTGTCAACATTATAGTGGATAGTGATATGGGGTGTGTGTGTACAAGTTATGAGTGTATCAATGAACGACATGTGTGTGTGTATTGGGGTTACATACAAGGGTTAAGGATACATGGTGTTAAGGGGTGTATGTGAATATGAGTTTATGTGTGTGTCTCACTTGTATGAGTGTGTGTGTGCAAGAGTATTTGTGTGACAGTGCTTAGGGTGTGTGTGTATTCAGTTTCTTGGTGTATGTCAACTGTTTCATAGGGTGTGTGTACCACTGTTTTATAGGGTGTGTATACAACTATTATGGGTGTATTAGTGAGTGACATGTGTGTATGTGTGTTCAGCTGTTAGTGAGATGAGGGTGTGTGTGTATTCAGTTTCTTGGTGTATGTCAACTATTTCATAGGGTGTGTGTACCACTTTTTCATAGGGTGTGTATACAACTATTATGAGTGTATTAGTGAGTGACATGTGTGTGTGTTTAGCAGTTAGTGAGATGAGGGTGTGTGCGTACAGGTCACATAGTGGGTGTGTGTGTGTACAGTTTATGAGGACAGTGAGCTAGGGAGTGTGTGTGTTTGGTTACATAGTGTATGAGTGTTGTGAACAAGTTACATGGTGTTCTCGGGTTCAGTCAAAGCAGCAGTACCATGTGTGTGTGTTTACAGTGTTCAGTCATGTCTAGGCTTGTGTGTGTGTGTGATGTACACTAATGAATGGTGTGTCCAGAACATAGAAGGGGAGAGTTGAGGTCTGGGTTGGTGTGTACAGCAGGAAAGTGATCTAGATATCAGGGAAATTATCATGCAACCTCTTATTCAATTCAACACATATATATACATAACGTTATTTTAGAAATTTCGAAACCTGTGGCAGTTAACCCATGCATCCTCACTCATACAACCAATCGAGCTCCACATTGAACCCCAACACAAAATCAAACAACCAGAGATGATATCATATATATATATATATATATATATATATATATATATATATATATATATATAACCTATAAATTACATTTAAAAATTAAATGAGCACATTCGATTCTCAGGAAAATAGATCACTGTTCACGTATCAGTAAAAATAGGGAAAAACCTAAATCCGACACAAAATCAAATAAAAATCCCAAATTAATGGTTGGTAAACGCTCGTACATATCTCTGGTTGTGTCCCACGTCGAATCCGATATTTCTGAACACATAGATAGTTGTCTTTTACTTGATTCTCCTTGTCTCTCCACCACATACCATGTTACCTTATATATATGCTTCTCTTCTAGTTGAATAGCGTATTGTAGAGTTACCAACTTTCTTTCTAGACATGCCATGATATCAGTTACTATCTAGTTTTATTTCACATATGATATTTTTATGTCTTGTAAATTCTATTATGTTTCGAATAGCCTGTCGGTCTGTGTGCTTGTTCCATTCCTGACTGGAAATCAGCATTTTTTAGGTTAGCCGTGGCTTCTCTTAGCATTGGAAGATACGGGTATATGCTGAGGTCAACCATAGAAGACTAGTTAGATGTATGGTAGTTTTCTATAATTGTAGAAGTTTATATTCTTCTTCAAAATGTAAAACTTATAAATTTTGTAAAGTTGATTTAGTTTTGTGAATGAGCAATAAAGTTATTCTTTATGTGATTTTGAGCATCATGGCCTTGACAGCGTTCTACCATCGACTCTACGACGTAGGCTGGATTGGACACGCACTCGTACCCCAAAAAGCGAGTGCGGGTCATGGCACTATCAGAGTTATACCAAAAATTCGAACAATTTAGTCTTTTATAGATTTTTTCGGATATCTAGTATAACGCTGATAGCCTCAAAAGGCTTGCATAAGTAAAATTTATTTTCAGGGAATGGCTCACAAAGAATATGTGAAAACACCTAAGTGTATATCGTAGTACCTTCCAGCATGAAAGTAAGGCTTTGTTGTTTGCTTCGTTGTTGGTTCAACTCAAACAGACAATCTATCATCAAATGGGACAGGGCTTCTTACAAATTGAGGGCTAATTAGCACTTAAGTACATTGAACTTTCAAGTTTTGCAACTTGATACCCTAAAGCATTTTTATTGGCAAGTTGATACTAAAAACTAATTTTCTCACTTAAATACCATAAAATATCACTTTCTTGCAAAGTCAGGCTAACTGCAAGACCTAAATACCAATTGCCCTAGACAACACATATTCACATTCATAAATACGTCTCTCCAGCTATCTATATGTCTGTGCACATAAACTCATACGTATGTATCTAATATGTATTATTTTCTAAAATAAGGAGGGCGAGAGGATAGAGAGGTTGTTGTATTTGTTGTCATATATACATTGAGCAGCTACCTTTTACAAGAACCCTCTCTTTTATACCAGATGTTGTCTGGAGATAGAGGTGTGGCAAGTCTTATGTTCCATACCATATGCTTTTACCAAGAATGCAAATAATGAGTTGGTTACAAATTGGATTATAGATATCAGAGATATTGCTTATGATATAGAAGATGTCATTGAGAGCTCTACTTAAAAAACCCTCCCTTGATACATGCCTCTCTTGAAGACATAAATCTCTAGCTAGGTCAGGGGGATATGAGGTAGGGCGTTAGTGAGATCCATATTCATTCGGAAATGCTGATGTGAGCTCTTGTAGAAGCGTGACGATAACATTACTAAATGACCTTCTTATGTGTGACCTTTGTTGGCCCATTCAGCCATGGTTGAACCGATTTCGATAATTGACTTAAAACTTCGAGCTCGATATAAAAAGAAACAGAAGATCGCATATTTTGTCTCAACTGAATTTTTATATTTTATTATGTATTTTTTCTTTTATTGAGTCTAAAAAATTATGCGTCAGGATCACTGGCATTTAGAAGTCTATCCTGAACCAAAAACAAACCTATCTTTGATCCTAAGACAAACTAACATCCAAAAGTCTACCTGAACCAAAAAGACCCTGAATAGCAACCAAACTCGGGTCGAGGTCTGCCCGAACTTGGAGCGAACTTGTTCCCTAGGATCACTCCAAGTCAGCTGCATTTTTCTATTCATTTGGATCTGCCACGTTCAAAATTATGAACGTTAGCCTATCAAGTTATGTCCGAACTCTATCATAGAAAATCCTATAAAAGAGAAGAATTTTCCATTTCTACTCACTCATTCATTCTTCATATTCTCTATGTATTCCTAAGCTTTCTATCTACTTTAAAGAGATTCAATCTTCAAATCTACAAAACAACTCCCATTCTTCTAGTGCCGGTGGTTTCCGATTAGGAGTTGTACAAGCTTGGCATATAAAATCTTTCTTCAGAAAGATGTCTGAAGTTTGATCGTGGGTTTCAGATAAAATATGACGGTGTTGAAGTTGGCGTGTTCTTCGGAGTAAAGCACGCCGTGTAATCTCTATTCAAGATAGTGGATTATAACGAGCAAGAATTCTCGCGAACTGGACTAGTCCTCTCAGAGGAAAACCAGTATAAACCTTGGTGTCTACATATTGCTTTCTTGCCTCCACTTACTTATTGCTTTACTTCATTGTATTTAAGTTTACTTATATATTTTCTTCACCTGCTTAGTTTTTTAATTGGTAAATATTTTTCGCTGCACTCTATTCTCCCCCTCTAGAGGTGCCATTGATCCTACAACCTTCTTAAGTGGCCTTGGTGACGATGACTTACGTGTATTTCGAACTTAAGAGAGACATATTTTCTTTTCTTTTTTCTTTTTATAAATTGTCGACAAACTATCATGACCGTCCTCATCACCCCGGCTCTCTCGATCTAGCACCCGGCTACGCAGAACATCCCGCTGAACCATATTATCCCTACGGCCAACGGCTTACACCCGAACTAGTCGAACAAGACCGCTATCAGCAGATACGCAGGCATCTTCATGACCGAGTTGAGTAGGACGCTCAAGTAGAGGTTGGTCTTACGTTTTACCACATTCAGATTTATGCCATACTACACCATGGAATACGGAAGGATAATCACCACGATCAAAACCAAGTAAAGTCGCGTCACCGACGACCTAACCACATCGATGGTTGACCCCGACAGGGCTGGACAACCGACCCTCACCGCAGAAACGAGGCAGATTCACATAGCAAATTCAAGAAATTTATCACAACAAGAAGCAATGTCCCTCACAGCAGAAATAATACCAAAATTTGTAAGATCTGAGACCAAAATCGATTTTGAAATAGCAATAGAAGCAAAAAAATATACAAAATTAAATAACAAGATTAAACAATACCTAAGTGCTAATTAATTCTTCAGCCTTACTTAGAGCTCGTTCTTCTCCATGGAAATAGAAAAAACCTATTTTCTATTAAAAACCTAGATTCAGAATTTGGAGAACACCAACTCGATTAGATTAAGCAATAGAAGAAGAAGAAGAAGAAGAGGAAAAAAAAGAAAAAAAGATAAAAAAAAAGAATAGCTTACTTACTTAGAGGGATTCACAGGAAATAGATTTTGAGGGATGGCTGGAGCTTATTATTGGAGCGATTAATCGATGGGCATGGAGTTTGTAGACTTGAGAAGAGAGAGATGAGAGAAGATGAAAATAGAGAAACTTTTAGGGAAAAGATATTTTGAGGGAAAAACCTCTCTGGGCTCCAACTACAGCGGGAAAATTTTGGGAAATTTTTTTAGAAGGGAGATGGGAAGAGAGAGATATGAGAGAGATAAAAAATTTCTCATTTAGGCTCCAAGTCCAGGCGACAAAGTTTTAGGGAAAATAGATTTGTCCTCTATTTATTAGTTTAATCAATTTTAATATAAATTGACCGATTTCATCCGTCGAAAATATAACTACTATCATGGTCAGTCATTATTTGTGAACCTAAAGGGTCAAAAACTGCTGCTTTTGACGTAGTGATATCATATTACAGTCTAAATTTGCATATACTTTTTGGAAGATACATAGATAACCAATAAATACTTGACCGTCAAAATCCTACAAATGCTAAATCCTCAAACCCTAAGTACAAGATTCAAATCCTTTAATTCATTTTCACAATAATATAATATCTCATAACTTCATCTTAGATAATCTATCATCAAATTATACTATCAATGCGATCGTTCTTAATAGACTCTAGTTCGTATTCATTGTATCTAGTCACTCATACCTAGCCTAGAAGCTTAACCTAACATTCCCTCAAAAATCACACAATAACATATTATTGTTATACTATAGAATCCACTAATGCTTTATTCTTTGCTTAACCTAATTAGTCCCTCAGAAATCACACTACCTATTATGGTAGAGGGTGTTCTAGTTGAAAAACCATTTGATAGATACACCGATAATGAAAAGAAACAAGCCAGGCTTGATGCAAAAGCCATCAATGCTTTATTCTGGGTTGTAGATAGAACTGAGTTTAACAGATTTCAACGTATGTCACATCACACAAGGTTTGGAAACTTCTTGAGGTTACTCATGAAGGCACTTCACAAGTGAAGGAGTCTAACATCTCACGACTAACACAAGAGTATGAGGCCTCCAAAATGAAGCCTAATGAGACTATTACAAATATGTTTACTCGGTTTCTAGATATTGTTAATCCTTTATCTTCCATTGGAAAAGAATATAGCA
The DNA here is from genome assembly GCA_029216955.1 of Iris pallida. Classification (NCBI taxonomy): domain Eukaryota; kingdom Viridiplantae; phylum Streptophyta; class Magnoliopsida; order Asparagales; family Iridaceae; genus Iris; species Iris pallida. Next base: position 17,815 of record JANAVB010021148.1, read on the forward strand.
ATCATGAGAGGATTCAGAAGGTACTTTGTGGGCTAATCAAGAACTAGAATCCTAAATTGATAGCTATTATTGAAGGAAATGATCTCGCAACGATGACTCTTGAAACCCTTATGGGAAAGCTTATAATGCATGAGCTAGACCTTAAAGATTTCGAAGAGTCAGCACGAAAAAAGAAGGTGATAGCATTCAAAGCTAATCACAAGATAGCCTTCGATGACGAAAGTGAGACAAACGGCTCAAACAACAAACAGATGGCCCTCATGACAAGGAACTTCAGAAGATTCCTCAGATACAAGAAGTCAAACAAGAAAAAAAGATTTCAAAGATGACGAAGAACCCATCTGCTTCAGTTGTAAGAGAATATGTCACATCAAGAAAGATTATCCTGTTATAAGAAAGGAAAGCAGGCATAATCAATCGAGCAAGAGAAGGACTTCGACTAGAAACTATGCTAACACTAGCATCTGGTATGAAACCGAAGTTAGTGACTCTGAAGAAGAAGAGAAGCCTCGCAACACATCAAACCTCTGCTTTATGGCTATAGATAATAAGGTAATATCGAACCCTCTCTATGAAGAATTTACTTTTGATGAACTATCTGATGCTTTCACTGATCTATTAAAAGATCAGAGGAAAATGACGGATTTGTACAAAAGTGCTAAGAAAGAACTAAAGTTTATACAATCTGAGTTTTCAAAGCAATCTCAACTATTAGAAGATATTAGAGATTCTTCTATTGACACAAATGAGATTACTTCTTTAAAGTTAAGCTTACATGATACTCTTAAAAAGCTTGAGAAAGCTAATCATGAAAATATAAAACTTAACAATCTCTATGAACTAGAAAAAAGAAGTATAATATTACGGGTCAGAGAATAGATGCACTCACGGCCAAATACAATAAAGCTTGTGACGTCTCTAAAAAGTTACAGATTAAGCTGAAAAAATAGGTTGTCAAACTTATAGCCCAAGAGAACACAAGTCATAAGGCTAAGTACAAACACAACACGATCAACACTGCTAGAACTGCCATAAGCCATGATTATATGTATACATTTTCATACAATAAGAAAACACACACATCTTTAAAAACACATATACATGATCTTTGAACTACACCTAACACTAACACTTTTGCTATATGTCACTATTGTGGTATAAAAGGACATGTATCACACCAGTGTAAGATTAAAAAGCTAGTATATTTGAATGTGCAAATCAGGACCCTCAAGAAAGTGGTTACCAAAGGTTACATCTTCAACTTGTGTTGTAGGTGGACCTTCCTTCTCCCACTAGAAGCAAGCGAATTCTCGATAGTCGTTGCTCTAGGCATATGACAGGCTATAACACATTGTTTGTAACTCTATTGATGAAGAAAGAAGGCTATGTCTCCTCTGGAAATAACCTGAAAGAACATATTATTGAAATTGGCGACATAGGTGTCACGCCTCGATTCCGTAGAGTCATTCATTCTCTTGGAATCGATCGTCCTCGCTTGGGCGTGATGTCGTACAAGTCTGGTATTGCACTTGTACAAGGCAAAGCTGGTACATAATTGATTATCTTCAAATAGGAACACATCGCAGCGGCAGAAGCAGACAAGTTAAAGTCAATAAGGACATGTATTTCTTTATTGAATAGGAATACATTACTAATTTATAGCAGCGGAGATAAGCAGATAACTTGAAGTCACAAAAGGTATATAGAAATGCATTCTCTTTTTTGATAATTGAAGAAGAGTACAAGATTTGTAATGAAATACAATGCTTAAAACACATCTCACTTTATATCAATAGCCAACTGAACAAATGCCACAAAGCTTACATTTGATACTTTGATACATTGGATTACAACTCGATATACTGACTTGACTTGCAACTCATTGGTACAACTGATTACAACGTTCCATATATTATTCCCTTTATAGACAGAAGATATCATCTTTTGGAAGGAGACATTCTGTATGCCCAACAAATCTTCGATGCCGTGGGATCAATCAATCCAATCTTCATGTACAGAACTTTCCAAGCACGAGCACCTAATGTGGGTCAGTACATCATCTATGTACTGGCAAGCAGAATCTAACCCACTCGTCTAAACCAACACTAAGTGGTCAATTTTAGCAAGCATTCATTAGAGTGATCTTTCTAGTTGGGGCCTAGCATCAGTTTATAGTTCATGGGCAATAATCATAGTAAAACATGTAAACATGTTCTTAGCAACAGTCATGTAAAGGCATCATTATAGCATAATTGGTGTTATAATGAAAAGGCATCATTGAGGCATCGTTGGCATTAACATCTTAAACATGTTATGGCAATTCTCATAGTCAGCATTATTTCGCATGTATGTAATATTTGAGAAGTGTTTGTAAGAAGGCAACATTGTAGCATACTGAACTACACATGTTTAGCATGTTAAGTAGGCAATATAAACCAACATATATATTAAATATATCACATTTAGGTGATTTCTTACCAATACCCGACTCCTCATACCTGCATCAAATACAAGTTAGCAGATATACTTACACTGCCTACATAAAATATTCATTAGCGTGTATCCTGACTACATGGTCACTGGCATTGTCAAACCATATAGACTCTTTTCATTTCCACTTCAGGATAATGAGATAACACCAAAATAGGTAGCGAGCCTCTATGCTGCCTCGTATTACCCGTGCTCCCAAAGCACTCATTATTATTTTCTCCTGGTCCGAATCGATTCCCTAATATCCCGGGTACCGATTTGAGGAAATTATATCTCAAACCTTGTATACAAGTTGTGCATGACCATGCTAATGCGTGTCCGACTCGATTGTGAACATAATCACATGGTAAAATAATAAAAGGAAATAAAGGTTACAGTGCATCATTTAAGTTATGTTCAATGACTTATTCATTTCCAATATTTCCATCATTTCACCTGGTGATCTCAGCGATCCCAAGTCTCATCATTTCTCATTCATTGATTCATTGCAAATTTATCACATCATTTAATTCTCAAGGGACATACAATATTTCATTTCATCGGGCAATATCATTCATTTCATTGCTTATAAAAAACATACAGTATTTCACATCTTTGCGACAGTTACACAGAGTAAACATGATTCAGTGTTTCATTCAGTTCATTAGGTCGATAGCATAGCCAGTTAATTTCTTATTCTGTCATTCATAAGGTATCTCATTTAGGTGTTCTACTTGTTCCGGCAACGTTAAGCACAAGGGGTATTATCGATTCATTCTCAGGCAATATAAGAATCTCTATTATCCAGCAAACTAAAACATGGGACATTTAAGGATAATTCATAGCATTACATTACTCTATTTTATTAGGCATGAAGGAGTAAGGAGGAGGAAGGACAGTTACACCCACATTGTATAAAGGGTCTTCCTGTTTTGATTGCATATATTCCCACTAAGCATAGCTCCACCAGTGAGTTACGTTCCAATACCCATTCCGTTTAGCCAGCTAAGATAGAATGCATTAGTCTTAATTCTTTTTGTTCCCAACACAAGTCACGGTCCAATATTCTGATTGCATCCAACAAGCCAACCAAATGCCTGGCGCGGAATGGGATATTACATAATATACCACTCAGAAAAAGTTTTGTCCTCGAAACTTAAGGAAACAACTCATTCTACTAATTTACTTAGTCACAACCAATTACTCATTCAGCTTCTATTCGATATTCGTTTCTGCATATTCGGCCATCTCGAGCTTGTTATGCGATTATACGACTAAATTCATAAATGATTCAATCCGTCTTTCTCTTTTCCAAAATAATTGCACTTCTCATTGATTCACCAACATTCTTCTATACATCTTTATCTTCTTCGCAGCCTACCACTTTGTTTGGATTCATACACATATTTTTGGCGTCCCTAAAACATAAGCATTTCAGCCAAAGTACGTGCTAGTGCGATTCAATAAGCTCTCCCAACAATGGTATCTTATCGCAGCCTATCACATCGTTTAGATCCATACACATGCTTTAGGCGTCCCCAAAACATATGCACTTCAGCCAACTTCCGTAACAGTGAAATTTGATAAGCCACGGTGCAACTTTCTTCCCTTAATCTGACTTAGCATCCTTACAATTAATTTATTACTTCGCCACAATCGCTATCTTTCCAGCCACAACATTCAACATCATGGACAACTCAGATAAGTTTCTTATCCAAGCATAATATTTCTAATATTTGGTAAGGGTCTAACTTAGAGCCAACCATATCAAGAGTTCACAACATGCAATCATATTCCTTTCCGAATCCAACGATATTTCTCACCGAGGCAATTTATCTTTTCTAGAAGATACAATTCGAAGTTACCCACTATCTATTAACCGAGCCAAGGGTATAATTCTATACAACAGTCAAGGTTAGCCTAGCTACCCGACTTGAGATACCGATCCAACACTCCCGTCATAAGCAGTCAATTACATCTCAGGGAATAATTCACTACTCAATACATAGAACTCAAGTCTCATCCCACGATTCTAGTTCCCACTAAGGTCGATATATTACTTCACAAGGGTCCAACATCTCTAATGTTTATGTTGAAGCATATACTTACATCATATACTTTCTTAGGTCATACTCATCACCATCTCTCGACAATACCAAAAGGTTATCCTATGGGTCGCTAACGGTCACCCTATTATTCGGTCATGTCTCTAAGGCTAGCTATACCTACAGCTAAACCTATTCACTTGGTGACTTTTCTAGAGTGGATGACTACTAGGGATCATACGAATTTTTTATTATCAGGCCAACAAGCAATCGACAGTTCCCGGCAACTCTACCCAAACCTATGGGTATCCACTCGGTCTGAACAACTAATCATTATTGTTGACTATGTCGACAGTTGGTTATATAGCCCACGGTCGCTAGGGTCAAGTTTATCTATCCAGGGTCATCCTTAAGGAGCTAATTCCCACAGAGGCTCATTCTAGACTTACCCAACGATCGACTAAGATTGAGCTAGCAACTTTATAGTCAAATTCTGACCCGACATATAATTCCCAACGATCTAATAATCCATCAAGTAAATTCTCTAATGATCAAATTTCTATTCCAATTTTTTCTTACCAACACGGATCTATATACCGAGGCCAACTATTCAAGGGTCATCGATTCTGATAGAGTCCCAACAACACTATAGAATCATACTATTCGGTCTGTATAACAAGTCATACCACTAAGTCATAAGCCAGTAATCTATATCCTAACTGACAGCCGTCTATACTGTCACACCATCTATCGATACTGTCCGATACATATCGTGGTTCTAAATCTCATTCGTTTTCCAGCCATCATAATCTCGTACGGACATTCGTAACATCTTATATCACAAGGATCGAGTAGTTCATTCCATTCAATCCGATAATTCATGTATCAATTAACCATTCTCTATGCAACATAAATATTCAGGGTCACGACTTGTTGTCTATATGATACACTTCAATTCCTCTGCATATATGCACATATATAACGACTATCTATTTCTCCAAGCTCAAACGCAAACTTTACTAATTTTATCCTTCGACGGTCAAGATGGGTTAACATCTTATTGCACCTTAGGGTTATAGCACAGATTTCCAATACTCGTTCGAGTCACCGACAATATTTCCTAAAACTTTTAATTTAGCACCCAACTTGTAACAGCTACACCAGATTTTCCATTCAACCAATCGAAATCAGCATTCAATGTTCTAAGTCACAACATTCCTTATCCATAATATAATTATCATCTGACCAGTCTGAGTCATTACCCAACTGTATAATTTCTAACCAAGGCACCCGTTATGATTTCTAACAATCTCGTTATCCAGCATAACATCACGGTCAAGGGACACTTGAGTCACCTAGCAATATGGCATGACTTCCAGCTAAGTCTCGACACTACCCAAGGCTCACATATAGACTCATTGCTATCTGATGGAAAGGGTCATGATATATCTTATTCTGAAGTGGTAGATGCAATATACCACTCAGAAATAAAGCCATCCCCAAACAATACTAACTCAGTCTATTCCTGACAATCATGATCTAACTGATCACAACTCAAAGCCAACATCTTAGGGTCTCAAGTCACAAGGCTACTACACATGAGTCAACTCAATAATCTCGTTGAACTCATCAATCAATTATCTCATCACGATTCTTTTCCAACATCCCATGCAATTCTCAACATATTACAGTGCACATGGCAACTTTTCTCTATTCCCATATTTCGAACATCATTCACAACATAGCATACTATGGCATCAAGTCATTGTCAGGTTATTAGTGTCCAAACCAACAATAAGCATTCATTCATGGGCTTCACAACATATTTAGACTCATTGTAGGGAACATCTAGTGAGCAGTCATGGGGGTCAACAAACTTTCAAACACGAACAACTTGAAGGATTACAGGAACAACAACAGCATAATCGCAGAAGCAATCTTTAATTTAATCGTGGAAGCAATATTGAATACTCGCAGAAGCAGCTTTGGTTAATCACAGATACAACTTTGATTTGAAACGAATCAAATAAGAGACCAAGGACGTAAAGTCGTGCTCTAATGCCAATTTGTCATGCCCTAATTCTGTAGAGTCATTCATTCTCTTGGAATCGATCATCCTCACTTGGGCGTGATGTCATACAAGTCTGGTATTGCACTTGTACAAGGCAAAGATGGTACATAATTGATTATCTTCAAATAGGAACACTTCGCAGCGGCAGAAGCAGACAAATTAAAGTCAATGGGGTCATGTATTTCTTTATCGAATAGGAATACATTATCAATTTATAGCAGCAAAGATAAGCAGATAACTTGAAGTCACAAAAGGTATATAGAAATACATTCTCTTTATTGATAATTGAAGAAGAGTATAAGATTTGTAATGAAATACAATGCTTACAATACATCTCACTTTACATCGATAGCCAACTGAACAAATGTCACAAAGCTTCTATTTGATACTTTGATACATTGGATTACAACTCGATATACTGACTTGGCTTGCAACTCACTAGTACAGCTGATTACAATGTTCCATATATTATGCCCTTTATAGACATAAGACATCTTTTGGAAGGAGAGCTTCTGTATGCCGAACAAATCTTTGATGCCACGAGATCGATCAATCCAATCTTCGTGTATAGAACTTCCCAAGCACGAGCACCTAAAAGAGTGCCCACAACGTAGGTGAGTACATCATCTATTTACTGGCGAGCAGAATCAAACCCACTCGCCTAAACCAACACTAAGTGGTCAATTTTAGCAAGCATTCATTAGAGTGATCTTTCTAGTTAGGACCTAGCATCAGTTTACAGTTCATAGACAATAATCATAGTAAAACATATAAACATGTTGTTAGCAGCAGTCATGTGAAGGCATCATTATAGCACAATTAGTGTTATCATGAAAAGGCATCATTGAGGCATTGTTGGCATTATCATCTTAAACATGTTATGGTAATTCTCATAGAAAGCATCGTTTCGCATGTATGTCATGTTTGAGCAGTGTTTGTAATACGACAACATTGTAGCATACCGAATTACATATAATCACCGCATCATTTGTTTAATATATTAAGCAGGAAAGATAAACCAACATATATATTGAATATATCATATTTAAGCGATTTCTTACGATAGACGACTCCTCGTACCTGCATCAAATATAGGTTATCATATATACTTAATCTGCCTGCATAAAACATTCATTAGAGTACATCTTGACTACATGGTCACTGTCGTTGTTAAACCATATTGACTTTTTTCATTTTCACTTCAAGATAATGTGATGACACCATAGTAGGTAGCGAGCCTCTATGCTGTCTCGTATTACCCGTGCTTCCAAAGTACTCATCATTATTTCTCTTCGGATCGAATCGGTTCCCTAACGTCTCAGGTACCGATTCGAGGAAATTACATCTCAAACCTTGTATACAAGTTGTCCATGACCATGCGAATGCATGCCCGACTCGATTGTGAACGTAATCGTATGGTAAAATAATAAAAGGAAGTAAAGGTAGCAGTACATCATTTAAGTCATGTTCAATTACTTATTCATTTTCAACATTTCCATCATTTCACCTGGTGATCTCAGCGATCCCAAGTGTCATCATTTCTCATTCATTGATTCATTGCAACTTTATTACATTATTCAATTATCAAGGGACATGTAGCATTTCATTTCATATGGGCAATATCATTCATTTCATTGCTTATAAGAAAATATATAGTATTTCACATCTTTGTGACAGTTACATAGAGTAAACATGATTCAGTATTTCATTCAGTTCATTGGGTCGATAGCATAGCCTGTTCATTTCTTATTCTATCATTCACAAGACGTCTCATTTAAGTGTTTTACTTGTTCCGGCAACGTTAAGCACAAGGGGTATTATCGATTCATTCTCAGGCAACATAAGCATCTCTTTTATCCAGCAACTAAAACATGGGACATTTGAGGACAATTCATAGCATTATATTACTCAATTTTCTTAGGCATGAAGGAGTAAGAAGGAGGAAGGACAGTTCCACCAATATTGTATAAAGGGTCTTCCTGTTTTGATTGCAGATATTTCTACTAAGCGTAGCGCCACTAGCTAGTCACATTCCAATACCCATTCCGTCTAGACAGCTAAGAGAGACTGCATTAGTCTCAATTCTCTTTATTCCCAACACAAGTCATGGTCCAACAGTCTGATTGCATCCAACAAGCCAACTAAATGCCTTGCACGGAGTGGGGCATTACAATAGGTACTTCTCCCTCACCCATTATTAAAGATGCGTGCTTAGTAAAAAAATTAAAACATAACTAACTAAGCATTAGTCAATTGACTGATCATGGTTATGAAATTAATTTTGTTAAGAATAAATGTTTTGTTTATGATAAAACTTCTGGAATAATTTCCTTTGAGGGAATAAGAGAGGATAATATATTGTGCTATATTTGTCGAAAAAGATTAACAATACAAGGAAGTGTCTGTTCACAACTCAAGACAAAAGTTGGGTATGGCATATACGTCTTGGACATGCGAACATGGATACTATTACAAGATTGTCCACAAAGAAACTGGTAAGAGGCTTACCTGATATTACATTCAAGAAAGATATTGTCTGTGCCGAATGCAAAAAGAATAAGGCATTAAGATCATCTTTCAAATCAATAAATGTTGTAAGTACCTTTAGACCTCTGCAATTATTATATATGGATTTGTTTGGACCAAGTAGAGTCGCCAGTCTTGGCGGTAAGCTATATGCTTACATGATATTTAACGACTATTCACGATATACTTGGGTTTACTTTCTTGTAAATAAAAATGAGGCCTTTTCTGAATTTGTATCTTTTTGTAAAAAGGTACAAAATGAGAAAGGATTCATGGTTACTCGGATACGAAGTGATCATGGAGGAGAATTCGGTAACCATGAATTTAAATCCTTTTATGATCAAATGGGCTATCACATGAATTCTCTTGCCCTAGAACTCTTCAACAGAATAGCGTTGTAGAGAGGAAGAATAGAACTCTTAGCAATATGGCCAGTGTTATGCTTAACCAGCATAATCTTTCAAAATAATTTTGGACAAAAGCTGTTTATACAGCATGCCATGTTTTTAGTAGAGTTCTTAATAGACCTATCTCTAAAAAGACTCATTATGAATTGTGGTGTAATAGAACTCCTAATATAAGCTATTTCAAGGTCTTTGGTTGCAGATGTTTTACTTTAAACACAAAAGACAACTTGGAAAAATTTGATAGAAAAGTTGTTGAGGGCATATTCTTGGGGTATGCGACAAAGAGCAAGGGATATAGGGTATTCAACAAGAAATCACTTGTTGTTGAAGAGTCAATAAATGTTACATTCGATGAGCTGAATAGTCAATGCAATAACGATTGTGACAATGAAGAAAAGAAAACTCCCTCCAACATAACATCAGAAGATACACCATCCTCGTCCTACCTGGAAAGTCTGCCGAAACGATTGCGGTTTACGCCAAATCATCCAGAAGAACTGGTAATAGGTGATATATAAAGAGGTGTAAGTACTCGCTCAAACACAAAATAGATAGTTATTAATGTTGCATTTATTTCCAAAATAGAACCTAAAAATATTTTAGAAGCTTTTAATGATAAATTTTGGATTTCTACAATGCAAGAGGAACTAAACCAAATTGAACGGAATCAAGTTCGGGAACTCGTTCCCAGACCTATTGATCATCCGATCATTGGTACCAAGTGGGTGTTACGAAATAAATTAGATAGAATGGTTCAATCACACAAAACAAAGCACGTCTAGTAGCTCAAGACTATAATCAAGAAGAAGGCATTGACTATGATGAAACGTATGCTCAAGTTGCTAGACTAGAGTCCATTCGTATGCTTTATGCTTTTACAAGTTTTCATGGTTTCAAACTTTTTTAAATAGATGTCAAAAGTGCTTTTCTATATGGTTTTATAAAAGAAGTTTTTGTAAAACAACCTCCTGGCTTCGAAGATTTAAAAAATCCTGATCACGTATTCAAGCTTCGCAAGGCTCTTTATGGTCTCAAACAAGCACCTCGTGCATGGTATGAGCATCTTAATTCTTTTTTACTTGAACACAGTGTTTCAAAAGGGAAGGCTGGTTCTACTCTTTTTATAAAATCTTTAGATAAAAGTATGTTATTAGTGCAGATTTATGTAGATGACATAATTTTTGGATCAACTAATGAGATGCTATGTAACAAGTTTGCTAAGTGTATGCAGAGTGAATTCAAAAAAAGCATGATGGAAGAACTAACATTCTTCCTTGGGCTACAAATCAAGCAAAGTTTACAAGGGATATTCATCAATGATGCAAAGTATACAAATGTCTTGCTAAAGAAATTTGACATGGATAACGTCAAACCTATTGGCACACCTATGGCAACGTCTACAAAACTTGATATAGTTGAAAGTGGTACATCAACTGACATACATAAGTATAGAGGTATGATTGGTAGTTTACTGTACTTAATTGCTAGTCGACCTGACATTATGTTTTCTGTATGCTTATGTGCTAGATATCAGGCTTGTCCTAAAGAATCACATGTGAGCGCCGTTAAGCATATCTTGCGATACCTTAAAGGAACTTTGACGAATGGTCTTTGGTATCCTAAAACTGATTCGTTTGACCTGATAGGTTACTTGGACGCAGATTTTGCTGGATGCAAAGTCGATCGTAAAAGTACCAGCAGTACATGTCATTTTCTAGGAAAGCCATTAGTCTCCTGGTTTTCTAAGAAACAAAATTTTATTTCATTGTCAACAACCGAGGCTGAATATATAGCCGCAGGACGTTGTTGTGCTCAAATTTTATGGATGGAGCAAACTTTGGAAGACTATCAGTTATCGTTTAACCACATCCATATTTACTGCGATAACACTAGTTCTATTAATCTCACAACGAATTATGTATGTCATTCTCGTACTAAACACATAGAAATTAGATATCACTTCCTTAGAGATCATGTTTTACATGGAGATATTAATTTAGAATTTATTGACACTGAGCATCAACTAGCTGACATCTTTACTAAGCCCTTGGCTAAAGATTGTTTTAACTTTATACGAAGAGAATTATGAATTTTGGATGTTGAAGCATTATAATAAATGTTATTTGATTAAGACTTATAAATTCGTTGAAATTATTTTGGTTATAAGCCGAAAGGGCCCATCTTTTACACAGGTATAAATAGCTTGAAGCGACACGATGTACTAGTCTTCGGACTACCACTAGCTGGGATCCGGCCCCTACAGCTAACCCAAAATATTCTATATGATTTATGTATTTTAATTAATTAATATTTATTATTTTTCATCAACACAACTATTTCTAATGAAATTTGCTTTATGTTAAAACTCTATTGCACACTTTTCAAAGTCTGTCCTGATTACCCAGGGACCGATCAAAGTTTTGGGCGAACTCGATCTGGGTGAATCTGAACAGAAGCTGGATAGTCGGGTTTCCCTTTTATTTAAACCCTCATATTATCATCTTCTTCACCGAGCCTCCCTAAAACTCCACCGAAAACCTTAACCCTAACTTCCTAGTTTTCCTTCCTCCAAGCTTCTCAATCTCTCAAAACATGGTTTCGGAGCTCTCTCAAAGTTCTCTTCTATTTTCTACCATCAATTTTGGTATATTTTCACTCTTTCCATCCTTTTCAATTTCTTATAGCTTCTAAAATTCCTCATTCTCCCAAAAAGAAGAGAAAAGTTGATGAAGGTTCATCCTTTAATCCTCACGAGGCGGCCTCCATTTTATTGTTCAGTTCCTCCAAACCGGATGGTGATTTCTTTGATGATTTCATTTTTGTGTCGCAAGATGCATCTAATGAATGGTTTAATGACCTTCATCAAAGAAAGATTTGTCAGGGTAATCCTATCAACTTTACATTATTTTTTGACCACGTCAATATTTTTAAACACTTTGAGTTACTAGATTTAGTTCAATCTAGTTTTCCAATTTACTCTAATGTAATCCGCATGTTCTATTGCAATTTATCGGTCACTAACGGCACGGTTAAATCAAAAGTTAGCAGAATTGACATTGCGTTTGATTGCTATGATTTGGCAATTATGCTAAACATTCCCAATGTTAGGGAAGCATTAGTTGATATCATCTAGATGCAATTTCCTGTTGGGACAACTTTTGATTCATTTCGTGATTCGTTATGTGGACCAAACCCTCAACCTCAAGGCACTCTTTGCCCTAGACACTTGAACAACTACTTCTATGACCTTCATAGAATGGTATTTTCTACCATTATTCCAAAGAATACCGCCACTGATGAGATTTCATATTTAGAGCTTTCTGCTATCTATCATTTTCATTTACATGTCCCCTTTAGTCTACCTCAGACTATCATCACTGCTATGGAAAGGTGTCGCAAAAAATTGCGACGACTTCTCTATGCGATGTATCTGCCTTATATATTCCAGTACTTTGAGGTTATGCTTGAGGATTGTCCAATTATGGTGCTCCTACTTATCTTCATTAGCATCATCGTACTGCTCTGACTCTTGCAGTTCAGGCTCCTCCTCCACCTCCAGTTGACCCATCAGCTGTTGACCTCTATCCTACTCATCCTCTCGGTGGTGTTACTCTTGAGTTACTTCAGGCTCTAATGATAGATCAGTTTCGGTCCCTGGACTTCCATACCACCCTTCACCTTCAGGCTATATCCAACTCCGTGTAGGATGTTTCATACAGCCTTGCTCACAACCCTGGTGGTTCTATTCCCATGGTTCGTGATCCCACAAGACTTGGATATCGTATTGATGATCCAGAGGCTCAGCGATACTTTAACCCTGCTGCTGCCCGTTATGATCCCAACTGTTCTGCTGAGACTGGTCCTTCCAGGGCGGAAGGTGATGATGATGATGATGATGATGAAGATGACAATTGAGGATATGTTTTCTCGTGATAGACCATCACTAGTTATGTTTTAGTTTTTTATGGCTATGTATTAGTGATAAATGCTTCTTTCAAGCATTATCAGTTTTAGTTTATTTGACTAGATGTATGAACTTTCTACTATTTCAGTTTATATTAGTATTTCCTATTTCAGCACTTTATATTATTTAATATTTATCGTTAATATTCTGCTCTACTTTCTATCATGCTTATTGGCCCATTGCCTAATGGTCACACCTGATTTTGATAATCAATAACGACTTAAATCGATACGCAAAATATATGAACTGCTACTAATGTTTCAGGTCAGTGAAATCAATATCAAAGAATGGACTACATCTACAACTAGCATTCAAGTCATCATCCAAAAGCTAATTATTACGAAATCCAGATCGAGTTATTTTTTTACATTTCTTTTGTATTTTTATTTTTATTGAGTCTAGGATATGAAATATAAAATCGATCGGTTATTATTGGCTTAGGTTAACTCTAGTCCACCTTTCAAAAAGCCTACTTATATCTCAAAACCCTACATATCCAAAAAGCCCTAAATATCTCTGCAATTTGGCTATTTAAATTAAGTTCTGAAATGACAGAACTCTGGCAGAACTCTGACCGAGTTCGGTCCAAGTTCTGATCGAGTTCGGTCAACTCAAGTTTGAATTTCAATTGCCTCCAAATCTGTATCCAACGTTCGTATGCGAGATCTTAGCATACGAAATCTGCCTGAACTCTGCCCGAGTTCTGTCAGAAAAAACACCTATAAATAGAAAAGGATTTTTATTATTTCTAATCACTCATTCACTCTTCCCTCTATCTATCCTTCAAAGTATTTTTCGGTGATCTAAAGCTTTCACATTCTACATATACATCTCTTAGCCAAAGCCAGTAATGTCGTGTTCGATTTAGAGTCATTGGTCTGCAGAGTTGTAAAGAGGTTACAAGTTCAGAAAATATTTCAGTTTTCGGAGTCGGTCGTGCGCTCATCACCAAGCACGGTGTTGTAAAGAGACGACAAGCTCCCATTTAGCTTGTGAATAGTTAATTAACAGCGGGCAAGAGTACTCATGACTGGATTAGTCCTCTCAGAGGGAAACCAGTATATATCGTGGTGTTCACTGAGTTTGATCTTCTATCTCTTACTGCATTTAAATTATTGTCTCTTTATTCCTGCCATAGATTATAACTGTTAAATTTTTAATTAGTGATTATTTCTGCTACACTCACACACACTCTATTCACCCTCCTCTAAAGGTGCTTAACGGTCCTACAATTGGTATCAGAGTAGGTTATATTCTAATATAACAAACCTAGAGAGTATATGGCAGCCGTGAAATCAATATTCAACGGTGAAGGACAATCTACAAATAGATCCCCACTATTTGATGGAATAAACTACACATATTAGAAAACACAAATAATTTTTTTTCTAAAGTCTCTTGACTTTAATCTTTGGTCTATAATTGTTGACGATTATAAGAAACCGACACCTATAGTGATTAAGGACATACTTGTACACAAGCCACATGATAAATACACAGATGAATAAAAGTCAAAAGCTAGTCTAGATATACGTGCCATCAATGCACTATTATGTGCAATTGACAAAACGGAGTTTAATCGAGTTTCTACCTGTACTACATCTCATGATATTTGGAGACTTCTTGAGGTAACCCTTGAGGGGACTTCCCAATTAAAAGAATCCAAAATCAGCAGACTAATACATGAATATGAATCTTTTAAGATGAAACCCGGTGAGTCAATTACAAAGGTGTTTACTCGTTTCCTAGATATTACTAATCCTTTGAAATCTCTTAAGGATTACAGTAATTATGAGAAGATCAGAAAAGTGCTACGGACTCTAACAAAGAATTGGAACCCAAAGGCAACAGCAATCATTGGAGGAAACGATCTCACTACCATGACTCTGGAGACACTTATGGGCAAGCTGATGACCCATGAACTGGACCTACAAGAATTTGAAGAAGCGCCCCCTAAAGAAAAATCGATCGCCTTCAAAGCACAACCCAAAAGAGTTGCATGTAAATATTCTAACGAAGAATCATCTAGTAGTGATGAGCAAGTCCTGCTAGTTAAGAACTTCAGGAAATTCTTAAAGTTTGAGAGATCAAACCGAAGGAAGAAACACGTCTATGAAAGCAATAAAGAAGAAACAATATACTTTGGATGCAAGAAGTCAGGGCATATGAAGAAGGACTGTCCAATATCAAAAAAAGCAGTCTATATAATAGATCAAGATCAAGCAGAAAATCTATAACTGGTCAAAAGCATGCAAATAGAAGCATCTGGCACGAAAGTGATGCCCGTAAATCAGAGGAAGAGGACAGACCCTGCAGCACTGCTAATGTCTGTCTTATGGCATTCGATAATGTATCAGCTAACCCTCTATATGATGACTTTACTTTCGATAAGTTAGAAAATATTTTTTAGCAAACTACTTGAAGAACACAAAAATGTGTTAGACAAGTACAAACAATCTTACAAAGAGGTTAAGGTATGCATAACCGAAGTAGCAAGATTGTCTAATCTTCTCGAAGATATTAGAAGGACATCTACTACCGGTAATACGGATGAGATAGCCAAGCTCAACGTTGACTATCATGAGGCTATCCTCACCATTAAAAAGAAAGAAAGAAACTATGTCAAGATAAAAGAGCTTTATGATATAGAGAAGAAGAGACACTTAGTCACAGAGCAAAGACTCGCTGATATGACTACTAAATATGAGGAATCTTGTGCGGTCTCTAAAAAGTTAGAGATCATGTTAGGCAAGCAGGCTATCCTTGTGACACAGCCTTAGGTTAGTCCTAATGCTAAGCATACAACTAAGAGGACTCAACCACAGAAAGCACGTAAGCAACACATTAATCACAAGCATGCTATCACTTATAGGTTTTCAAAGAAGACACAACTTCATGTCAACACAGAAATAAAGAACACTTATTCAAAATTTACTTGTATGTACTATGGTACTCACGGGCACATATCACAGTATTGTCTAGCAAGAAAGCTTGTTGACAATCAAATACTTGTTTGGAGACCTAAGACTAATCAAAATGGACCCCTCAAGAAATAGGTACCAAAGGATTCATCTACTCGTGTTGTAGGTGGACCCTCAACTCTCTCATGCTAGAAGCAAGTGGATTCTTGATAGCGGATGTTCGCGTCATGTAACTCCCCAGTCCCAAAATACGTAGGACCAAGTACGTAGACATGCCAGCTGTATTTATACAAAAATACATGGACCTCATATGTATACATAAGCTGCAAATATAGTAATCCAAGACAACTAAATCTCATCCATAATGAAAGGAATAATAATATAGAAATCAACTTGAATATTTATGATACAATCGTTGGACGGAGACAAAGTCCACTACCAACTAATTTAAATAGAGAAGAAATATACAAAGAAAGAGATTGGTCGAGCGAAGCAATGACAAGTCCAAAAGTAGTCATCACGAAGGAAGGAATGGCCTTAGCTAGAGCACCTGCAAGAAATCACGAAACGCACACCTGGAGAGATCACCAGGTCCTCAGAGGGACGTAACAAGACACATAATATCATGCCAATAAACTGAATAGTAAGAGCTCAATAGAAATATACATGCGTAAGGTTCCTAACCATTCTATGTGATATACACTTTGAGAAGACAACGTTATACGCAGGAGCTTAAGTGTTTAGCATAGATGGAGAGAGAGTAGTAGTAGGTAGCGCTCATAAGAGGCACTATCGACTATGGGCAGAAAGTAGTTCTCATATGAGAACTATCAGCCCCGGGGCAGTAAGTAACGCTCATCCGAGACACTATCGGCCCAAATCTATATGTGTACTGAACATGTAGCCCCTACGCTAATAACTGTCTTTCCCCTCCCCATGATACGATACATGTGTCGACTCCATGACACTGTTTAATCCTTAATAACTGCTAAAGTCTTCTACACAATCTATTAGCAGTTATCTCTTAACGCATGCGCACGGGGGATCATCCCATACGCAAGTGACCTCTATATGATACTCACAACTCTCACACACAACTCGTGTACCATCGTGGCAAGTCAATAAGACACACTAAATTTGATGGTAGTCGCTTAACTCTAAGCCTATTTTATAAAATATAGTAATTTGTATCTACATATAATTTAGAAAGAAGCAATCTTGAAATTAAACACAACATGCATGATATGAGCAGAAAATTTAAACAGTAAAGGCAAGGTGTCTTGCCTGGTGAGTCGCCTGGTGTGGAGCGATGATCATGATGTCATGTTTTGTCCAATAGCCGAGGTCCATGCGAACATGGCCTAAATTCGCGAGAGAATAGAAACGTGTGAGTAGTCGTGATCAAGGGGATAAACGAGGAGAATTTGTGGAAAAAATTACTCATAATACTTTTTAGAAAATATTTATATGAATTTTGAAACTAGTTGTTTTTAGTCTAACATATACTTTCGCAAATATTTGTAAATACTAGAAATCCTCAAATAAATTGGTAACTACCTTTATTTAGGAAAATATATAAAAATCATAATCTAGAAAAATTTATTTGTGGGCAAAACTATATTACTAAGTAAATATTTTATATAAATATATAATTACTTGAAAACAAAATATGATCATTTTTGGAAATTGCTTTTTATTAGTCTAAAAGTATTTATACATTAAATACTTGAAAAATACACGAAATATTTTATGCCACAAATATTCGAAGTTTGTGAAATTATAGATTTACAGATAGAAAACTATTTAGAATAAAAATTCTAGAAGTTAGTTTATAATCAAAAAATTTACATTTAGTAAATATGAGTATGTTATAATTCTCCAAAATATGATAATAATCCTATAAAAATAATAATATATAACTATTTTTCCAAAAGTTTAATAATAATAACAGTGATATAATAATAATTATAATAATATTAATATTAATAATAATACCAAAAAAACTATCTAAAATAATAATAATAATAATAATAATAATAATAATAATAATAATAATAATAATAATAATAAGAACAGCATAGTTCTTTTTTTGATACAAAGAACAGCACAGTTCTGTTCCAAAAAAAAGAAAAGATGAAAAGGTGGAGAGAGAGAAAGAGGATGGAAGAGAGGTTGGGAGTGGGTCTTACCGAGCGGTTCTCCGGCGACGGTGCGGAGGAGGCTGCTGGCGGCGTGGCTTCAACGGCGGCGGCCGCATCCTGCGCGCGATGGCGCACACGGCGACGGACGCTCCGACGAGAAAAGGGGGTTTTCGAGGGTGAGGCGGCTGGTGGCTCCGGCGGGCAGGGCGTGGTCAGCGCCGGAGTGAGACGACAGAATTGGGCGGAAAGGGGGTCCCTCTGTGCAGTACGGTTGCTGCATCGACTGGGAGGAGGCGCCGGTGGTACTCGCCGGCGGACGGAGCCTAGGGTTACGAGATCTAAGTGGTCGGAGCCTCGGTCGACGCTTGAGGGTTGAGTGCCAGCAGTGGTACTGCGGATCGGAGGGGCACCGTGGAGCGGAAGGAGAGGGTTATCCGGTCGGGTGGAGGCGGAGTTTGATGTTTGTGCGACCAGGGCCAGGGCGGTCTGGCACTGGTGCTCGCGATCGCAGAGCGGGAGACGGACTCGGAAAGACGGAGGTGCCGCGACGAGCCCATGGCTGGATCCGGCGGTCGGCTCGACGAAGGTTTGGTTTCTTCTCTCTTTTCTTTCTGTGGTTATGGCCTTGGGAAGAATGATGATGATGACGACGGTGGTGACTGTGGCCAGGGATGGCCGAAGTTTGGTAGGGGCGGTGACGATGTTGGAGATGGTGGCGGTGAATCCGGTGGTTGGCCGGGGTGGAGTGGCGATGGGGTCGGTGGTGTTCCGGTGTGGTGGTTCCGGAGACTCGGGTCGCCGGAACAGATGGATGTACAGCGGTAGCGCCGGGGTGTTGACGGCCACGTGGTGGTCGTCGGTTGTTGCGGACATGATGGCGATGATGACGAGACTGACGTAGTGGGGTGGCCAGGATGCTGGCAGCGGTCGCCCATGGTGATGGATGTGGGTAGGTTTAGAATTGTTCGGTGATATTGGGTGTGTCGTGTCGTGGGTGTGTCCCGACACGGGATGGATGATTGTATATAACTAGAATAAGATTTGGTCGTCACAAACACGATGCACGATGAGATTGTGGTGTGGAAATTGGATTGTGGAAAAATTATGGAATTTATGGACGAGTACTTGCCTATTTATAGGACGTGGGAATTCCCATTAGGATAAAGATTGGGATTGTTTAAATCCCCATTAGATAAATTCAGTATTAATTTAAATAGTTTAAGAAATAATTGGAACGAATCGAAATCAAATATGGATATCTCCTATATTTAAAAGTGTATTTAAAACAAAACCTTTCCCAATTTAAATAATCCAAATTAATAAACTATTAAATTAAACCAGATTAAAAATATCGTTTTCACATCTATTAAAATATGCTATTAATTAATTTCAAAAATTACATATATATACTGCTAAATAATTTTAAAATATAAAACTTGCTTTTCTAATATACCATTTTATAATAATCATATTTATTATTATAACTATGTAAATAAAAGGCTTTATAAATAAAATAACAAAATTGGAATTTTGGAACGATAACTACAATACTTATTGTATATATTTTGAAACTATAAAAAATACGAAAAATGTTTTTCCTAAAAATATGTACGCTCGCACATATTCGCACTCGTCGAGCAATTACAAAAAATAAAATTTTGTGCGCGACGTAAAATACGACTACGCGACGTACAATACAAAAATTTAAATCAGTACCAAAATTTAAAAAAATAGTAGAAATTTTGGGGTTTTACATCCTACCCAACTTAAAAGAATTTTGTCCTCGAAATTTAGGATTAGTTGGGGGTGAGAAGGTACAAGGGGTATGACAAGTCTTCGGACGAGGCAAGAAATAACGCCTTAACATAAACAAGCATTTAGTAGGTCACGATGGTAGGTTTAGGATCAAGGGAAAAGACGAATAGTTTTAGGATGAGGATATAGCCACGGGTTGGTAATGGCTAATTACAGTGGTCATAAGTGATCGGACAACTAAAGGGGATACTCGGTACGAGGGATTTTGTCCTTCTAAAATAGGTGGAAGACGAAAGCGATAAAGGGTTCCAAAGGTGAATTTATCGAATACGAATACGTGGTTCAAAGGTGACCGAAAATTTCAAAAAGAATTTTTAAGGCAGTCGTGGATGGGACTCTAAAGGACAAGTTTAGCTATGTCCCCATCCACGTAGAATAATAGATAAAAGCGAACCAAAGTGCACTTGGTTGATCAGACCATTATGCACCGGTTCTGAGCAGACAATACGTTAGTGGGAGCAACACAATTAACATATGCCTTGGACAAGCTTGATAGGGAATAAGCTTGCAAAAACTAGGCTACATTAGCATCATTAGTCAAAATAGTAAATACATAGGCACGAGAGATTAAGATTTAAAGAAGGTAGAATGATTCTAAGTCATACAGTTGTCCTATAGTCTTCTTGTCCAAGTCCTTGGTCGGCTAGACGGGTTAGGTCCTCTAGATTCTAGGATCTAAATAAGCTTGCTAATATAGGTCACTAGGTCAAAGGGGTTGCTAGTTCATAAGGCTTAGTTCATAAGGTATTCTATCCAACTTAAAGAATTAAACTAATGGTGTGATAGGTCCAGCAATCAAGATAAAATGCAAGGTTAAGCATGTAAGGATTTAAGTAGAACAAAAATCATATATCGGGCTGAAAGAATCGTGTCGAGGTCGAGTCTCATCTCAAGTTAAAAAGTATATTGGTTTCACGGTAGGGATTAGAGTCTAGTCATTTTGACCCGAATGTCGTAATATGAAATTAGAGTACAAGGAGACGTGTTTTAGTGGCACGTGATATACCTACATGAAGGTGGACTCGTGTAGGTCTTATTTGTGAAATTTGTGGGAAGGAAAAGTCTAGTGTTGTGCTCCAAATACCCAAGTCACGGTAAAGGACACAAAAGAAATTAAAATAGAAAGTGGGAGTTCATGAGATAATGATTAACGAACCAAATAAATGACCGAGCTAAAGCATGAAATAAAGATAACTTAGATTCTAACAATCATGGTAAAATAAATTAGGGGTACAGTTTCTAGGGATATGATAGCCACTTAGATGGAGTATGATTAAGGAACAATCTAATCATTTTTCAAGCTTCAAATAATTAGATGGTCATGACAAAAGATCTAGAATTGAGGGAAGGTTGAGTAAGTTAAAGGATATGTTCATTGGTTTGGTCGATGACTAACTATACTTGTGTATATGCGTTATCATAATCATGGGTGGCATGACAATCTAATGTAGAATACTTCTATCTCACTAGGGTGACCTTTCTTGCTTCTTGGTCCTCTTCCAATATGATCTAACCTAAATTTCAAGTTCCTCGAAGTTCTCAATAAAATTTTCAAGATACTCTGCCACATTCATCAATTATATTAGACTATCAATTTAATTTAAATCTCTAATCAATCTCGGAATAGTCCTTGTATATCGCAAAATAAACATATTTTTTACCAAAATTTAAATATCCATAATAAAAGGCCTTAAACTCGAAATTTAAATAACTCTATAATTCATAGATCATAGGATAAAATTTAAAATTTGAATTTTTCCTTCAAAGTCGATATCTTCCAAAAAATTTAAAACAAGATTTTTTTTCCTCTCTTCAAAATTGAAATAAACTTATAACTCGTACGCGCAAATTTTAAAACCTCAAGTTCTTTCCCTTCTAAACTTTCGTCTCTCTAGTCATCTACAAAATCATAATTTAAACTCTAAAAATCTCGAGATATCCAACTTAAAGTTAACCGTAAATCAAGTGTCATAATATAAAAAAAAACTCAAGATATCTTTCAAATTGATTTCATATCCCTAATAAATCATAACTATTTCACAATTTCAAAATTCATAAAAATTTTGTTTTCTCGATCTAGCTATCATCTTGTGTATACCACCTTGTAAATTAAAAATAAAATTTAAACTATCCTTTTGATGGCGGCAATATACTACTACCCAACTTGGAATAAACTAATCCTTAAGATCAAATTTCTAGGAAACATAAATACTTTTATACACAAATAAGACCTTAATGCATACTAATTGTCAAGGTAATCCTTTTAGCCATGTGTTTGACCTATGAGCATATACGAGTGTAGTCATCTTTCCATTTGTCACTAAGCACAAAACTTAAGAATTTATGGTAGAAGGAGTCAAGCAAGATGCAAATCGAGGAGGTCGAACGAGAGTTCAAAATTTTAAGTCAAGAAAGGATTTCAAGTAGGTGGATGAGATTCCAGACTCTAATCCTATATTGCAGGCCCGTTCGGTACAGTCATGTAACCGAAATGGCAAACTGACCTGCATGGGCCACCACAAAAACATGTAACGCTCCAGTCCCAAAATACGTAGGACCAAGTACGTAGACATGCCATCTGTATTCATACGAAAATACATTGACCTCGTATGCATACATAAGCTGTAAATTTAGTAATCCAAGACAACTAAATCTCATCCATAATAAAAGGAATAATAATATAGAAATCAACTTGAATATTTATGATACAATCGTTGGGCGGAGACAAAGTCCAATACCAACTAATTTAAATAGAGAAGAAATATACAAAGAAAGAGATTGGTCGAGCGAAGCAATGACAAGTCCAAAAGCAGTCATCACGAAGGAAGGAATGGCCTTAGCTAGAGCACCTGCAAGAAATCACGAAACGCACACCTGGAGAGATCACCAGGTCCTTAGAGGGACGTAACAAGAAACATAATATCATGCCAATAAACTGAATAGTAAGAGCTCAATAGAAATATACATACGTAAGGTTCCTAACCATTCTATGTGATATACACTTTGAGAAGACAACGTTCTACACAGGAGCTTAGGTGTTCAGCATAGATGGAGAGAGAGTAGTAGTAGGTAGCCCTCATAAGAGGCACTATAGACTATGGGCAGAAAGTAGTTCTCATATGAGAACTATCGGCCCCGGGGCAGTAAGTAGCGCTCATCCGAGACACTATCGGCCCAAATCTATATGTGTACTGAACATGTAGCCCCTACGCTAATAACTATCTTCCCCCCTCCCCATGATACTATACATGTGTCGACTCCACGACACTGTTTAATCCTTAATAACTGCCAAAGTCTTCTACACAATCTATTAGCAGTTATATCTTAACGCATGCGCACGGGGGATCAGCCCACACGCAAGTGACCTCTATATGATACTCACAACTCTCACACACAACTCGTGTACCATCATGGCAAGTTAATGAGACACACTAAATTTGATGGTAGTCGCTTAACTCTAAGCCAATTTTATAAAATATAGTAATTTGTATCTACATATAATTTAGAAAGAAGCAATCTTGAAATTAAACACAAAATGCATGATATGAGCAGGAAATTTAAACAGTAAAGGCAAGGTGTCTTGCCTGGTGTGGAGCGATGATCAAGATGTCATGTTTTGTCCAATAGCTGAGGTCCATGCGAACATGGCCTAAATTCGCGAGAGAATAGAAACGTGTGAGTAGTCATGATCAAGGGGATAAACGAGGAGAATTTGTGGGAAAAATTACTCATAATACTTTTTAGAAAATATTTATACGAATTTCGAAACTAGTTGTTTTTAGTCTAACATATACTTTCGCAAATATTTGTAAATACTAGAAATCCGCAAATAAATTGGTAACTACCTTTATTTAGGAAAATATATAAAAATCATAATCTAGAAAAATTTATTTGTGGGCAAAACTATATTACTAAGTAAATATTTTATATAAATATATAATTACTTGAAAACAAAATATGATCATTTTTGGAAATTGCTTTTTATTAGTTTAAAAGTATTTATACAATAAATACTTGAAAAATACAAGAAATATTTTATGCCACAAATATTCGAAGTTTGTGAAATTATAGATTTACAGATTGAAAACTATTTAAAATAAAAATTCTAGAAGTTAGTTTATAATCAGAAAATTTACATTTAGTAAATATGAGTATATTATAATTCTCCAAAATATGATAATAATCCTGTAAAAATAATAATATATAACTATTTTTCCAAAATTTTAATAATAATAACAGTGATATAATACAAATTATAATAATATTAATATTAATAATAATACCAAAAAAACTATCTAAAATAATAATAATAATAATAATAATAATAATAATAATAATAATAAGAACAACATAGTTCTTTTTTTTGATACAAAGAACAGCACAGTTCTGTTCCAAAAAAAAGAAAAGATGAAAAGGTCGAGAGAGAGAAAGAGGATGGGAGAGAGGTTGGGAGTGGGTCTTACCGAGCGGTCCTCCGGCGATGGTGCGGAGGAGGCGCCGACACGGCGGCTGCTGCGGGCGGCGCGGCTTCAACGGCGGCGGCCTCATCCTGCGTGTGATGGAGCACACGACGACGGACGCTCCGGCAGAAAAAGGGGGTTTTCGAGGGTGAGGCGGCTGGTGGCTCCGTCGGGCAGGGTGTGGTCAGCGCCGGAGTGAGGCGACAGAATTGGGCGGAAAGGGGGTCCCTCTGTGCGGCACGGTGGCTACGTCGACTGGAAGGAGGCGCCGGTGGTACTCGTCGGCGGGCGGAGCCTAGGGTTGCGAGATCCGAGTGGTCGGAGGCTCGGTCGGCGCTGGAGGGTTGAGCGCTGGCGGTGGTACTGCGGATCGGAGGGGCGCCATGGAGCGGAAGGAGGGGTTATCCGACCGGGTGGAGACGGAGTTCGATGTTTGTGCGACCAGGGCCAGGGCGGTCCGGCGCAGGTGCTCGCGATCGCAGAGCGGGAGGCGGACTCGGAAAGACGGAGGCGCCGCGGCGAGCCCATGGCTGGATCCGGCGGTCGGCTCGATGAAGGTTCGGTTTCTTCTCTCTTTTCTTTCTGTGGTTATGGCCTTGGGAAAAATGATGATGATGACGACGGTGGTGACTGTGGCCGGGGATGGCCGGAGTTTGGTAGGGGCGGTGACGATGTTGGAGATGGTGGCGGTGAATTCGATGGTTGGCCGGGGTGGAGTGGCGATGGGGTCGGTGGTGTTCTGGTGTGGTGGTTCCGGAGACTCGGGTCGCCGGAACAGATGGATGTACAGCGGTAGCGCCGGGGTGTTGACGGCCACGTGGTGGTCGTCGGTTGTTGAGGACATGATGGCAATGATGATGAGACTGACGTAGTGGGGTGGCCGGGATGCTGGCAGCGGTCGCCCATGGTGGTGGATGTAGGTAGGTTTAGGATTGTTCGGTGATATTGGGTGTATCGTGTCGGGGGTGTGTCCCGACACGGGATGGATGATTGTATATAACTGGAATAAGATTTGGTCGTCACAAACACGATGCACGATGAGATTGTGGTGTGAAAATTGGATTGTGAAAAAATTATGAAATTTATGGAGGAGTACCTGCCTATTTATAGGACGTGGGAATTCCCATTAGGATAAAGATTAGGATTGTTTAAATCCCCATTAGATAAATTCAATATTAATTTAAATAGTTTAAGAAATAATTGGAACGAATCCAAATCAAATATGGATATCTCCTATATTTAAAAGTGTATTTAAAACAAAACCTTTCCCAATTTAAATTATCCAAATTATTAAACTATTAAATTAAACAAGATTAAAAATATCTTTTTCACATATATTAAAATATGCTATTAATTAATTTCAAAAATTACATATATATACTGCTAAATAATTTTAAAATATAAAACTTGCTTTTCTAATATACCATTTTATAATAATCATATTTATTATTATAACTAAGTAATTAAAGGCTTTATAAATAAAATAAAAAATTTGGAATTTTGGAACGATAACTAAAATACTTATTATATATATTTTGAAACTATAAAAAATACGAAAAATATTTTTCCTAAAAATATGTACGCTCGCACATATTCGCACTCGTCGAGCAATTACGAAAAATAAAATTTCGTACGCGATGTAAAATACGACTACGCGACGTATAATACAAAATTTAAATCAGTACCAAAATTTAAATAAAAAAATAGTAGAAATTTAGGGGTTTTACACGGCATATGACTGGTGACGCATCTTTGTTCGCTACGATATCGATGAAGAAAGAAGGATATGTCTCATTCGAAAACAACTTGAGAGGTAACATAATTGGAAATGGCACTGTTGGTACGTCTCCTTACCTAGTAATAAAAGACGTTTGTCTAGTTACAGAATTAAAACATAACCTACTAAGCATAAGTCATCTGGCAGATAATGGTTATGGCATCAACTTTGTAAAAGACAAATGTACTAGATATGAAATGTCATATGGTAATCCCGTATATGAAGGGATTAGAGAAGACAATATTTATGTTTTCTTTCTAGAGAGTACTAACAATGCAGGAAGATGCCTAGTAGCAAATCAAGATGAAAGCCGTCTATGGCACATGAGGCTAGGACATGCCAATATGGACAATATCTCACGACTGTGTACCAAAAAGTTGATAAAAGGACTCCCTAAGATCACATTCAAGAGAGACATGGTATATGTTGACTATGAAAATAACAAGGCAACTAGGTCTACTTTTAAATCCATCAACGCTGTAAGTACCTCTAGACCCTTGCAGTTAATTCATATAGATTTATTTGGTCCTAGTAGAGTCGCTAGTCTTAGCGGTAAACTCTACGCCTTTGTTATTGTGGATGATTTCTCTCATTTAACATGGGTTTACTTTTTATCAAACAAAAGTAATACAATTTTTAAATTTTAGATATTTTATAAAATGGTACAAAACGAAAAAGGCTTCATGATTACTCGTATCCGAAGTGATCATGGTGGCAAATTCATAAATGCTGATTTCAAAAAGTTTTATGATGATAGTGGATATTACTACGAGTTGTTTTGTCCTAGAACTCCACAACAAAATATTGTTGTGGAGCGAAAGAATCGTACTCTAAGCGAGATGGCTAGAGTCATACTGAATTAGCATAATCTTCCTAAATATTTTTGGCAGAAGCTGTTGTACTAGCCTGTCATATTTTAAATAAGGTGTTAATTCGATCTATATCGAATAAAACACCATGTGAGCTTTGGTTTGGAAGGATTCCAAATATTTCTTATTTTAAAGTTTTTGGATGTCACTGTTTTATCCTGAACACCAAGGACAACTTGGAAAAGTTCGACTTTAAAGAAGATGAAGGGATATTTCTCTAATATGCTGCTAAGAGTAAGGGATATAGAGTTTTTAATAAAAGTTGTTGAAGAATCTATTAATGTTAGAGCTCAATAGACACAGATCTAGCGACAGTGATGATGAAGATCCACAGGTTAAATCTAAGTCATCCAAAGATACTGCTACCAAAGAGAGCCCTGTGGAAGATCTAACAGAGATATTCAAATCTTGGAAATTCTTGCCATATCATCAAGAGACGCTCATCAAAGGTGATGTATCAAAAGGTGTAAGTACACATTCTTTTAATAAAGACACTAATATAGCAGCTAATGTAGTTTTTATATCACGAGTAGAACCTAAGACAGTAGGAGATGCTTTTAATGATAAATTTTGGATTAATGCCATGCAAGAGGAACTTAATCAATTTGAGGGAAACCAAGTTTGGAAACTTGTTCCTGAACCTATTGGTCAATCGATAATTGGTACCAAATGGATGTTTTGAAATAAATTAAGTTAGGATGGACAAGTTCTATGCAACAAAGCACGTCTAGTGGCACAAGATTATAATCAAGAAAAATGTATTGATTATGACGAGACATATGCTCCTATTGCTAGACTAGAAGCTATTTGCATGTTCTGTGCATTTGCATGTTTTCACAACTTTAAATTATTTCAAATGGACGTGAAATGCATTTTAAATGGATTGTTGAAAGAAGAAGTTTTTGTTAAACAACTCCCTGGTTTTGAATATTTTTAAAAACCTAACACGTCTTCAAACTTAGAAAAGCACTCTATGGACTCAAACAAGCACCTCGTGCTCGGTATGAACGCCTAAGGGCCTTTCTACTTGAAAATAGTTTTTCAAAAGGAAGAGTTGATACTACTTTATTTATCAAGTATTCAGATGATGAAATTCTTCTTGTGCAAATTTATGTCGATGACATAATATTCGGTTATACTAATGAAAAACTCTGTCAAGAATTTGCTAAGTGTATGCAGAGTAAGTTTGAGATGAGTATGATGGGAGAACTGAACTAATTCCTAGGACTTCAGATCAAACAACACTTACAGGGAACATTCATCAACCAAGCTAAGTATACGAAGGACTTACTGAAGAAGTACAACTTTGACAATGTAAAGTCTATCGAAACTCCAATGGCTACATCAACCCGGCTTGCCATTGAGGAAAGTGGCAAACTAGTCGACCATCGTAAGTATCGAGGTATGATTCTTAGTTTATTATATTTAACTGCTAGTCGTCCTGATATCATGTTTTGCATTTGCATCTGTACAAGATATCAAGATAACCCTAAGGAATCATACCTATGTGCCGTTAAGCTTATCTTCTGATACCTTAAGGAAACTTCTACAGTCGAATTATGGTACCCCAAAACCACATCTTTTGACCTAATCGGTTATTCAGTTGCGGATTTTGTAGGATACAAAGTAGACCATAAAAGTACCAATGGTACGTGTCATTTTCTAAGTAAATCTTTAGTCTCCTGGTTTAGCAAGAAGCAAAATTCTGTAGCACAATCAAAGACTAAGGCAGAGTATATCATCGCAGGACGCTGTTGTGCTCAAATTTTGTGGATGAAGCAAACCCTAGAAGACTATAATCTATACTAGACGAAGATTCCCATATTCTATGATAACACTAGCATGAATAACTTGACTAAGAACCCTGATTATCACTCACGCACAAAGCAAATAGAGATTCGTCATCACTTTCTACGTGATCACCAACAACACGAGGATATTTGTTTAGAGTTCATTAACACAGATCATCAACTAGCAGATATTTTCACAAAACCACTGGCTGAAGACCGTTTTAACTATCTGCATCATGAACTAGGCATACTTGAATTTTTGGTTTCATGATGCATTATATTTAATAAAAACTCTTATAACTTAAAACTTTGACATTTATTAATTAAAGTTATTTTGGATACAAGCCGAAAGAGTCCTTCTGTCATACAGGCATAAATAGCCTGAAACGACACGGTGTACTAGTCTTCGGACTACCGCTAGCTAGGAACCGATCCCTACAGCTAACCCAAAGTAATGAACATTATTAAATGAAGAAGTTTAAAAGTTATCAAGATTATTTATCATTCATTATCTATAAATGAACTGGGAATACAAGTGGCCGAACTCTAGCAGAATTAAGACCAAATTCGGATCGAGTTCGATCAGCGCTGTTCAATTTTCCAGAACAGCAGCAGCAGGCCCTATCTCTATATAAACTCCATTTTCATCCATCTTTATTCTTCATCTACCCACCGAAAATCCTCCAAAAACCTTAGTCTTCTACTACTTGAAGCTCTCCTCCTTCTTCCTCCTTAGATGTTTAAAGCTCGGAAGGTGACTTCCTCCATACATTCTCCACTCCATTGAGGTATCACTTTTTTCTCATCTTTTCATCTATGGCTCCTAAGCAAGTCCATAAGAGGAAGAAAGTTTCCTCTACAGCGGGTTCATCTTCAACCTCAGAGTATGAACCTGTGAACGCATTTAGTCTCGCTCGTCCCTCCGACGAAGAGGACTTTGACGCTTCACTCTTTCCAACTGTGGAATTCTCAAACTCTTGGTTTGACTCTTTTCTCTTCGGGAAATATGTCCCAGGATAGCTGTCAACTTTACTATCTTTCTGAATATGCAAACACTTTTGATAGACTCAGTCTTCGGGACTTCTTTTCTACTGCTGAAAATATCTATGCTAATGACGTTAGAATGTTCTATTGCAATATGCAAGTGAAACCTATAGGTAATATCTACTCTTGTGTCGCTGGACATGAAATTGATTTTAACTCAACTGACGTTAGTGAGTATTTTCACATGCCTGATGTTGGCGAGGCGTTAGTTGATATTCACAAAGTCCAGTTTCCCGAAGACATGACTCTCGACTCTCTCAAAATCTATATCTGTTATCCTAACCCTGTCCCTCGCAGTGGTAGGATATTTGCAAAACACCTCAACCAAAACTTTTATGAATTACATCGCTTTGTTTTCTCTGTCTTGTTTTCCAAGATGGGATCTTCTGATGCGATCACGTTCTTTGAGATGTCAGCGATGTATCATTTATATTTTGGTATTCTATTTTTTGTTCCCAAGACCTTTATGGCTTGAATGATCGGCTGCAGACGGGTGGGGCGTAATCTTTTATACCCCATGCATCTGGAAGCTATTTTCAAGAGATTTCAGATCAACCTCTCTCTTTGTCCTATTTCTTTGTCGTCTTCTGAGCTGACTAGATCAAGGAAGTATTCTCTTCCTCTACCTCCTCCCGGTGCTGCTCCTATTGAGCCCCAGGCCGATCCAAATGCTACTGCTCCTGCCACTCGTGCTCCAGGCTTCGACCCCCAGTTCTATCAGCGCTTCGATAACTTTGTCACCCTCTCCGGGCAACGTCATCAGAGTTATGTAGATGCTGAGTTCTGACATACCTATCAGGCTTAGGTATTAAGGAACAACATTGTTGATCTACACTGGACTCTGTCACAGTACCCTACTGCTCCCGTTTTAATGATCCATCATCCTGCATTCGATGGACCGAGGTTCGACAACCCGACTACTTTCGGACACTTTGATCCGACCACCGCCTATTTCGATCCTCAGCTACCTGATCCAGCTGATGTTGATGATGCTCATATTTGAGACAAACATTCAGTTTAGTGTTTTAAGTTTTATTTGCTAGTGATGATGATCTATAAAGCTGCATTTTGTATCAGTCCAAACTTTTATAGTTGGACGTTGTTTTTATTTATTAGATTCTTTTTAGCAGTCATAAACTCTTCTAGTTATGACTTTTATGAACTTATGATGTACTTTTATCTGTTCTAGTTGATCAGTTTATTAGTTGAGTTTATCAGTTTTATCTACTGCTACTGCTAGTTCTACTATCTTCATACTTGTATCTTGTGACTTGTATATTAGATATTTCTCTTTTTCTTTTCTTATCTGTGTCTACATTGTTGGCCTCACACATTATGGGGGAGCTATTCATTTTGTACATGACAAAGGGGGAGTAGTGCAATACCAAAATCAAAACAAATTTCACAATCGAAAGAACAAGTTAGGTATATTATTTCAAGTTATATTTTTTTAGCTATATTTTGGTATATACTCAAGTTTGTCAATTATCAAAATGGGAGAGATTGTTGGCCCATTGCCTAATGGTCACACCTGATTTTGATAATCAACGATGACTTAAGTCGATACGCAAAATATACGAACTACTACTAATGTTTCAGGTCAGTGAAATCAATATCAAAGAACGGACTGCATCTATAACTAGCATTCAAGTCTTCATCCAAAAGCTAATTATTACGGAATACAGATCGAGTTATTTTTTATATTTCTTCTGTATTTTTGTTTTTATTTAGTCCAAGATATGAAATATAAAATCGATCAGTTAATACCGGCTTAGGTTAACTCCAGTCCACCTTTCTAAAAGCCTACCTATATCTCAAAACCCTACATATCCAAAAAGCGCTAAATACCTATGCAATTGGGCTATTTAAATTGAGTTATGAAATGACAGAACTCTGACCGAGTTTGGTCCGATTTTTGACCGAGTTCGGTCAACTCAAGTTTGAATTTCAGTTGCCTCCAAATCTGCATCCAACGTTTGTATGCGAGATCTTAGCATCCGAACTCTGCCTGAACTCTGCCCGAGTTTAGTCAAGAAAAACACTTATAAATAGAGAAGGATTTTTCATTACTAATCACTCATTCACTCTTCTCTCTATTTATCCTTCAAAGTATTTTTTAGTGATCTAAAGCTTTCACATTCTACATATATATCTTTTATTCAAAGCCAGTAATATCGTATTCGATTTAGAGTCCTTGGTTTGCAGAGTTGTAAAGAGGTTACAAGTTCAGAAAGCATCTCAGTTTTTGGAGTCGGTCGTGCGTTCGTCACCAAGCACGGTATTGTGAAGTTGGTCGTGCACTTGTCACCAAGCACGGTATTGTAAAGAGATATCAAGCTCTCATTTAGCTTGTGAATAGTAGATTAACAGCAGGCAAGAGTACTCGTGACTGGATTAGTCCTCTCAGAGAGAAACCAATATATATCGCGGTGTTCACTGAGTTTGATCTTCTATCTCTTACTGTATTAAATTATTCTTTCGTTATTCCTGCCATAGATTATAACTGTTAAATTTTTAATTGGTGATTATTTTCGCTGCACTCACACACACTCTATTCACCCCTCCTTTTAGCGGTGCTCAACGGTCCTACAGTGCTGAGTAATGTTATTAGATCGTTATGACATTTTGCATATGTGACAAAACGAGGGAGTAATATTATACTTAATTATATTTTTAAATGTGATGTGATACTTACTTTATCCTTACATTACTTTATCATATTGTTGCCATATGACTAACAAATTTGAAGTAAGCTCTAATTTTTTTTGGAGTTCTTATTTTCTAGACTTTTCAGATGTTCAGCATATATGTTTTGTTACGGGGGAGTAACAAGATTTGACCGTACATTACGGGGGAGCAAATACATTGCACCAATATTCAAGGCCAAAGCTACTTTCGTACCTTCTATATCGCATCAAGTCTTCTTCCGAACCAAGTTGAACAACTTCTTAAGTATCAATCGTAGTTTTGTCAAATTATCAAAATGGGGGAGATTGTTGGCCCATTCTGCCATGGTCGAACCGATTTCGATAATTACTTAAAACTTCGAGCTCGATATGAAAAGAAACAGAAGATCGCAGATTTCATCTCAATTAAATTTTTTATTTTATTATGTATTTTTTCTTTTATTGAGTCTGGAAAATTGTGAGTCGGGATCACTGGCATTAAGAAGTCTATCATGAACCAAAAATAAACCTATCTTTGATCCTAAGCCAAACCAACATCCAAAAGTCTACCTAAACCAAAAAGACCCTGAAACACTAACAACCGAACTCGGGCTGAGGTCGGCCCGAAGTCGGATCGAACTCGGTCCCCTAGGATCACTCATGGTCAGCTATATTTTTCTATTCTTTTGGATCTGCAGCGTTTAAAATTATTAATGTTAGCCTACCTAGTTCTGCCCGAACTCTGTCCTAGAAAATCATATAAAAAGAGAAGAATTTACATTCTACTCACTCTTTCATTATTCATCTTCTCTATCTATTCCTAAGCTTTCTATCTACTTTAAAGAGATTCAATCTTCAAATCTCCAAGACAACTCATATTCTTCTAGTGCCGATGGTTTCCGATTAGAAGTATTCGAGTTGTACAAGCTTGGTGTATAAAAGCTTTATTCAGAAAGGTGTTTGAAGTTTGATCATGATCTTCGGAGTAAATCACGCGATGTAATCTCAATTCAAAATAGTAGATTATAGCGAGCAAGAGTTCTCGCGAACTGGACTAGTCCTTTCAAAGGAAAACCAGTAAAAACCTTGGTGTTTGCGTATTGCTTTCTCGCCTCCACTTACTTATTGCTTTACTTTATTGCATTTAAGTTTATTTATATATTTGCTTCACCTGCTTAGTTTTTTTATTGGTAATTATTTTTTGCTGCACTCTATTCACCCCCTCTAGAGGTGTCATCAATCCTACAACCTTCTTATGTGGCCTTGGTAATGATGACTTACATATATTTCGAACTTAAGAGAGATATATTTTCTTTTTTTTTTCTTTTTATAAATTGTCGGTAAACCATCATGACCATCCTCATTACCCCGCTCCCTCGATCTAGCACTCGGCTACGCAGAACATCCCACAGAACCTCATTGTCCCTGCGGCCAACGACTTGCGCCCGAACTGGTCGAACATGACCGCTATCAGCAGATACGCATGCATCTCCATGATCGAGTTGAGTAGGACGCTCAAGTAGAGATTGGTCTTACATTTTACCATATTCAAATTTATGCCATAGTATACCACGGAACGTGGCAGAATGATCGCCACGGTCAGGAACCAAGTGCAGCCACATCACCAGCGACCTGACCACATCGATGGTCGACCCCGACAGGGCTGGACAGCCGACCCTTACCGCAGAAACGAGGCAGATTCACATAGCAAATTAAAGAAATTTATCACAACAAGAAGCAATGTCCCTCACGGCAGAAATAATACCAAAATTGGTAAGATCTGAGACCGAAATCGATTTTGAAACAGTAATAGAATCAAAAATATATACAAAATTAAACAATCCCTGAGTGCTAATTAATTCTTCGGCCTTACTTAGAGCTCGTGTCACGCCCCGATCCCGCAGTGTCCTTTCGTCCTCGCTTCACTCTTTGAGACCGTTCGTTCTCGCTAAGGCGTGATGCCGTGCAAGCCTAAGTTGCACTTGCACAAGGCCAAGACCAGTAACAAGACAAGATAGACAAGGTTGACAATAACACAGCAGAACATATAACAGATAATTGAAGAAGCAACGGACATATTTTTAGAATACATGCATTGAACACAATGGTAACAAGAACAATTCTCTTCATTGATTTCATTTGAACAGATTACAAGCTCTCGATTTTCTCTGATACAATGTTACATTCTCTCAGAACTTTATAAATTACAATGATCCCATTTCCATACATTATATCCCTTTATATACAAAACCAACTCTTGTAACAGATGTCATCTCTTGGCATCTCTTCTGATTTCTGGCTACTGAGGATGAGGCACGGGCTATCGCTTTGGACTATCATTCTTGATGCATATTGCACCTGCATGCAGACATATGGTGGGTCAGTATATCAGCATACTGGTGATTGTGAACAAAGAGCTACATTTGTCTGAAACGATCACTGTTCATTTAGTGAGAAAATGTTTCTTGTGATATAATCTTGCTACTTTTTACCTATGTTCATTCCATGCGTACAGAGTCAATTTACATCTCTTTTGAAAATATTTTTGAAAAGCCAACATTTTATTTCTCTTCTTTTCATGTAAAGCATACAAGGGACTATTCAGTTCAAGCACAATGACTATTCATTTCTGTTAAGTGCGCAGCGTGTTTCATGAGCATAATTATTTCTTTATTCAAACAACTCTTAGGGACAATTATAAGCACGATGTTATATCTTTTCTGTAAAAGGGGCATAGCATTTCATTGTATAGATAAATCTCTGCAACCAATTCATGTCAAAGACTTAAGCAGTACATATGTATCACTTTTTAAGTGATTCTTACCATAGCCGACCGTCTATCCCTGCACAAGACAAGGATTAGCATAAACATGATAAAACCAACATTGTTCCCTGTTCATCTCGGTATCGTTAGCTTTTAGCGAAACATATGATAGACACATGCAAACCGATTGGTAGCTGTGACTCCCCAGTTCAGTTCTGCACCAATCTACACTTATCTATATGATGGTCTATGGGAAACCCATGATTAGCCGCCGTGACTCTTTGGTTCAGCTCATCGCTAAGGATATTGATGCAACACCCGAGGTCCTTGCACCTTGTAATGTCTAGACAATCTCTCCTAGGCCGATCAGCTCCCTTTGCCCTAGAAACCATCGAGTGATCTAGTGTCCTTGTATACAAGTTGTCCAAGACCAATGCATGAATACAACATCTAGCAGATAAACTCTTTGAGGGGCAATGATTCATCTTTCTCTATATCAATCTTTATAACAACAGAGCTATGACTTTGTCTTCTCTCTTTGTAACAACAGAGCTATGACTCTGTCTTCTTTTAAATTAAGCATAAACATTCTTTCTTTGTAAGCATACGAATTCAGGACATGAGAGCAATCTCTTTTCTTTTCTTATTAAGCATGGCAAGAGTTCTCTCTTTTGAAACAATATCTCTAACTTATTTAACATGGCAGGCATCTTGTTTGATTTAACATAGCAAACATTCATTTCTTTTTATCAGGCAACAAGCTTTTCTTTGGCATACAGGCATCAGTTCGTTTCTTATTAGCAGGCAACAATTCTTTTTTAGCATACAACTTATCTCTTTTCTTGTTCTTAGCATGGCAACATGTGGATTCTCTTATAATCATACTCAATGATTTACTGTCTTGTTATTAACATAGCATTCAATCAAAAAACTCAGATTCTTATTAGGCGTAAGCGAATCAGCAAATGAGACTTCGTCCACTCACCCAGATCAATCGTCTTCTGTTGCAGAGCCAGCCATCCGATCTTTCGATCGATCTAGTGCCTTCGCGGAACGGGACACTACATAATTACCCACCGAAAAGAAGTTTCGTCCTTGAAACTTAAGGAAAAACTTACGATATCCTTAGCAGCGATAGTCCTCATCCTTCGCCATCATCAATCTACAAAATCATATTTCAGATCATATCAAAACTCTTGTTCAATCAAGTATTTCAATCTCAATCAATCAAATCGATAAAACATATGCGGACATCATAAAAATATTTACGGACTTATTGTATGGAACATTCAGCTTATTGATGATATCAAGTAGGTAAGGGAATTTCGATCAAGAGAGCATCTTTGAATTCAATCGAATCAATTGGCCAGAGGATTGTGTTGCTCTGATACCATTCTGTCATACCCCGATCCCGCAGAGTCCTTTCATCCTCGCTTCAGACTCTTTGAGACCGTTCGTCCTCGCTAAGGCGTGATGTCGTACAAGCCTAAGTTGCACTTGCACAAGGCCAAGACCTATAATAAGACAAGATAGACAAGGTTGACAATAATGCAGCGGAATATATAGCAGATAATTGAAGCAGCAGCGGACATATTTTCAGAATACATGCATTGAACACAATGGTAACAAGAACAATTCTCTTTATTGATTTCATTTGAACATATTACAAGCACTCGATTCTCTCTGATACAATGTTACATTCTGTCAGAACTTTACAGATTACAATAATCCCGTTCCCATACATTACATCCCTTTATATACAAAACCAACTCTTGTAACAGATGTCATCTCTTGGCATCTCTTCTAATTTCTGGCTCCCGAGGATGAGGCACGGGCTATCGCTTCGGACTATCCTTCTCGATGTATATTGCACCTGCATGCAGACTATGGTGGGTCAGTATATCAGCATACTGGTGATTGTGAACAAAGAGCTACATTTGTCTGAAACGATCACTATTCATTTAGAGAGAAAACGTTTCATGTGATATGATCTTGCTACTTTTTACCTATGTTCATTCCATGCGTACAGAGTCAGTTTACATCTCTTTTGAAAACATCTTTGAAAAGCCAACATTTTATTTCTCTTCTTTTCATGTAAAGCATACAAGGGACTATTCAGTTGAAGCACAATGACTATTCATTTCTGTGAAGTGTGCAGCGTGTTTCATGAGCATAATCATTTTTTTATTCAAACAACTCTTAGGGACAATTATAAGCACGATGTCATATCTTTTCTGTAAAGGGAGCATAGCATTTTATTGCATAGATAAATCTCTACAACCAATTCATGTCAAAGACTTAAGCAGTACATATGCATCACTTTTTAAGTGATTCTTACCATAGCCGACCGTCCATTCCTGCACAAGACAAGGATTAGCATAAACATGATAAAACCAACATTATTTTCTGTTCATC
The DNA here is from genome assembly GCA_029216955.1 of Iris pallida. Lineage (NCBI taxonomy): Eukaryota > Viridiplantae > Streptophyta > Magnoliopsida > Asparagales > Iridaceae > Iris > Iris pallida. Next base: position 55,959 of record JANAVB010021148.1, read on the forward strand.
TCTGTATCGTTAGCTTTTAGCAAAACATATGATAGACACATGCAGACCGATTGGCAGCTGTGACTCTCCGGCTCAGCTCTGCACCAATCCACACTTATCTATATGATGGTCCATGGAAAACCCATGATTAGCCGTTGTAACTCTTTGGTTCAGCTCGTCGCTAAGGACATTGATGCAACACCCGAGGCCCTTGCACCTCGTAATGTCTAGACAATCTCTCCTAGGCCGATCAGCTCCCAGTGCCCTGGAAACCGTCGAGAGATCTAGTGACCTTGTATACAAGTTGTCCGAGAACAATGCATGAATGCAACATCTAGCAGATAAACTCTTTGAGGGGCAATGATTCATCTTTCTCTATATCAATCTTTGTAACAACAGAGCTATGACTCTGTCTTCCCTCTTTGTAACAACAGAGCTATGACTCTGCCTTCTTTCAGATTAAGCATAAACATTCTTTCTTTGTAAGCATACGATTTCAGGACATGAGAGCAATCTCTTTTCTTTTCTTTTCTTATTAAGCATGGCAGTAGTTGTCTCTTTTGAAACAATATCTCTAACTTATTTAACATGGCAGGCATCTTGTTTGATTTAACATAGCAAACATTCATTTCTTTTATCAGGCAACAAGCTTTTCTTTGGCATACAGGCATCAGTTCGTTTTTTATTAGCAGGCAACAATTCTTCTTTAGCATACAACTTATCTCTTTTCTTGTTCTTAGCATGGCAACATGTGGATTCTTTTATAAGCATACTCAATGATTTACTGTCTTGTTATTAACATAGCATTCAATCAAAAAACTCAGATTCTTATTAGGCGTAAGCGAATCAGCAAATGAGACTTCGTCCACTCACCCAGATCAATCGTCTTCTGTGGCAGAGCCAACAATCTGATCTTTCTGTCTATCTAGTGCCTTCGCGGAGCGGGACACTACAGCTCGTTCCTCTCCAGGGAAATAGAAAAACCCTATTTCCTATTCAAAACCTAGATTCAGAATTATGAGAACACCAAGTCGATCATATTAATAAATAGAAGAAGAAGAAGAAGAAGAAGAAGAAGAAGAAGAAGAAGAAGAAGAAGAAGAAGAAGAAAAAAGAAAAGGAAAAGAAAAAGAAAAAGAAGATGAAGAAAAGGAATAGCTTACTGTAGAAGCATGAAAAATCTCAGCTGATAACATTCCTCTACCACAGCGCAGATGATACAAAGGCGCAGAACGAGTATTGAAAAGACAACTGAAGATATGGAAAGAAGTTCTGTTATTATTATGCCTACAAAGATCTAGTATAGATTCATCAAGGCTATACGTAAAGGACTAATCCTACTTCTTCTACAAAGGATCGATCACAGGTTCAGCAGACCCTGGAGGAGTCTATAATAGACTTAGACATCATCAAAGTGCAGGCGTCTTTCTTCTTGGTACGCATACTAGAAGATTGATCTCCAACAAGGCATATTCTGACTTTCTTGTACGTGCAACCCTCCAAATGCGCGCCAATTGCTCGGCTAAAGCAAGCAATTTCCTGAAGCAGTTATTGGCCCGAGCTCCTTGAAGGCAAAGTAGGTCGCAAAGTCCAGAACGAGCAGAGCAGAGTACAACCTGTAGCGCTTCAGGTTGACAATCGGACCAAACTCGGTCATCAAGACCTCCAAGACGTCGCCCAGAGTCAAACTTCTTAGGGAGGATACTTGGATACTTCTCAAGAGCGGTGACGACTTCTTCTTCAAAGAGTTCTTCTACAAGAACATGGTCCCTTTAAACGAGAGAAGCCCCAACCAACAACCGACTTATGTAAGGCCAGCGACAGTCTGAAGCTAAGTCTGGATCAAACATGGTGGTGAAGGGTGCCAGGAATAAGATAGTGACTCTTCAGAGGAATACTTCCCCTTTTATAGGGCCAGGAGTGGTCCAAACTATAGGCCACTTGGCCGACGATCAAAATTTCTTTATTAATGGGATGAGCATAGGACTCGGCACAATGTGTCTCCATTAATAGGCCCATTCAAGTAAGTCTCCAAACTGTTCAAATGCTCCTTGGAATTCCCCAATTAATGGTTGCAATTAAGAAGGAGTCTGCATTCAAGGGTAGTCATTTATTTCTCCTGAAAAGAAGACTTAAAAGCCAAGCTATCTCCAACCGGAGGCGTAGGGACCTACTGTGTTCCTTTGCTTCCAAGGTGCAGACAGTACATCTCCCTCTCAGAAGTACAGACAGCTTCTTCGATACAAGTACCCGGCCCGTTTAATGGCCCCTTTTTCTTAGCAAAGACTTGGGAGATACAGTTTGCCTCCAGCGCAAGCCCGACTGCTACTCTAAAGCACAATAAAATGGTTTATCTGAAGGCGCAGCCTACTCGTCACCCTAAAACACAGTGACTTTACCTGAAACACAGCCTACTTATTGTCCCTAAAAGCACAGAGGCCCCGGTGTCGTCGAAACATAGTCCACTTGTCGCCCTAAAGCATAGAGTCTCCATCGTCTCTAGAAGCACGGTCAACTCGTCACTCCAGAAGCGCAACCAGCCTTGCCTGAAGCATAGACGACATGGTCATACCCAATCGGTTTGCTTAAACCGCCTCTCTCAAAGATAGGATTGGGATTGATCAAGTTGATAAATACGAATATCTTATGAGATTGATTTAAATCTCGGACGAAGATTACACAGAATCCAAGTCTGAGATAATATCCCAAGATTTGCTCGGATACATCCGAACAAGCAAATCGGCACGCGCCACGTGTCACCTCCTTCGGTTATTTTGATAACCCCAAGAGATCTCGTTTGAGGGGAATCTCAACACCCGCCACGTGTCAGTGCCACAGAAGCCCACACCGTACAAGGACGACAGATTCCTTCTTATCTTGAAACCCTAATACACACCGCATATGTGCCCCTCTCCCTATAAATAAAAGAGGTTTTTTGCCAACAACATGATCGACAAGGAGAAGAAGATCCACAGAATTATCAAAACCTTCAACTTTGGCGTCCTTCTGATTGGCAACCTTAGAGTTCCATCAAAGGCATCAAAAAGTCAGAGTAAGTCTCATATCATCATCGGATCGTCAACGGAGTAAAGGAGCCGCTGTAGTGCTCGATCTCCACCGTCACTTTTTTAAAAACTTTTGTACTTAGATTTCTTCGCATAAGAATCTATTGTACTCTTTTTTACCTTTAATATACAAAAAGTTCGTTCAACCTTTTGTCATGTCGAACAAGATGTCGACTCTGCTGGGGACTACCTTCTCCTCCCACTAGAAGGTGGTGAAGCAATCCGATAATGAATTGCTGGGATCCTCTCAGAAGAAGTTGGTCGTACGCTTCGACCAACATGCATTTGAAGATCTCCTTTCTGAAGAGAAGTCGAGTCCATTGAAGCAATCCGTAAAATCGAAGAAGATCCGGTGGACCTGGGTACCTAAGGCGGCTGTAACGAGCAGCACGATGGAGGGGACTGCGTCTCAGATCCCCCTCGTCGATGAAGCTCCGAAGATCCCTTCGACCGCTGATGCCAGGCCATTTCTCTCAGATCCAATGCTCGGGAAATGCAGAGAAGATCACGGTTATCCTTTTGCCAACATAACAAAGGTGAAATACCGAAAGGAGCATATGATGGCTCGTCCACTCGTGGAGGATGCTGCACCGGTGAAAACTTCTATCTTCGACAGAATCATCGGTCCATATATTGGATTCCGAATACTACGCATCATCTAATCGTGGTAGGAGGAGATTCAAGACAGTACTCGCCCTATGCGATCAAAGTGCTACGCCGATGGTGGACCCCAGGCCCGCGCTGACACTAACGCACGCAGCCGATGGAAAGCTATACAAGACCCTTCCAGACTCTCCGAAGCCTCGTCCGGCGGAACCCCGTCATCCCTTGAGCACCCATTCACACAACTTAAGGTCGGGGGTACGTCATCAGCGACTCTGATCGAGGCATGCTCGAACCTCACCCATAGGAACTCAAAGAAAGAATGCCTTCTCCATATCTTTTTGGCAGCGCACAGCACTCCTGTGTACGCGAAGGAAGTAAAGGCATGAAGACTTCATCTGCTCCCTGCGAGCGTAGGACAAGAGAAGAACCTGAGATACAGTTGGTGTCTAAATCAAGACCCATGTACACAGATTACCATCAACTGCTGATGTTGTTTAGCAGATCCATCACCGCTAAAGAGGAGGTTCGTCTTTCAAAGGCTGCGACCGAGAACTTAGGAGGAAGAAGAAGAACTCCGTATTGCTTCATGCAATGTTGCTCAGGACTCTCTGTCCCAGAAGAATCTATCCAAGAAACCCCTTTCCTCAGTTGGCAAGTCCAAAAATCGGCCTAGGGGTAGCAAGAAGCCTGTGCCCAAGGAAGGCATATTCCAACACACATGCTCCAAAGACGTATTATCATCGCAAGAAGACTGTTCATCGACCGCTGCGCTTACTGGGGTAGCCAGCCTGCTATGGTATATAAGAACCCTTTGTTTCAGCATGACGAAGAGACGTATGACACCGACACTTCTGCGGGCGCAAGCAGTCAGAAGACCGGGGATAGGAACAATGTCGAGTCAGAGGACGATCGCAACTTGCAAGTCTTCCTACAAGACGATGAGCACCAACACTCCAAACCAGAAAGCGAAAGATCTACCACCCTTTATTCTTACACGCACATAGCATCTGTGAACATGGCGGCTGATGACAATGAAGAATCAAGCGAAAGTGCTAATCTGCAGAAATGCATTGAGTCTCTCGAAGGAAGTCTTAACGCGTTGAACATATCCATACAGACTTTAGCCTCTGTAATTCTGGAGATCAAGGACATATTGGTTCCCACTGCCTCCACACCTGCGGCTCCGACGATTTGTGATGGGTCTAGTACCCTGCCCGTCATAAACCAAGTCGCGCAGTCGTCGTCCACTCCATCGACCATCAATATAGAAGTATCCAATGAAATACAACAATCACTCTAGGAGTTATACGCTCGCCATAATGCCAAAAAAAGTGAGCCACACTCTGAAAGATGGTCATCCGACAGCCTTATCCTACTGAGTGGACAATATGGTTTATCCTTTCAAATATAAACCACAGACCATCACCCCTTATGATACTAAGGAGTCGCCCAAACGATATTTGAGGTACTTTGCCTCAGAAACAGGACACCTGCCAAAGGACAATGCCCTTCTCACCAGCATCTTCGTTGGAGCTCTACAGGGGGTGGCCTATGAATGGTTCTGTAGTTTGCCCGACAACTACATTAAATCATTTGAAGACCTGAAGAACATGTTCCTGGAACGGTTCTACGATGGAGGACTGGACATGACAATATCTACTCTCATGGACATCGTTCAGAAAGAAAAAGAGTCCGTATGAGCGTACATTGAATGCTTCCGCCAGGCTGCCCTAAGGCTACCTCCCGGAATGCCTGAGCCCATGCTCAAGGATTCATGTCGCAAGAATATGCTCCCTGCCATCAAACTGTGGCACAGTGGTTCCTGTACCGAGTGGACGCCCTTCATTACTGAAGTAGACGTAGCTCAGAAGAAGGGACAGAACGCACAACTCCTGGGTTTGAACTTCCCCTCTATTGAAGATAAAGGGAAGCGAGTAAGAGACGATAAAGGCAAGCAAGCTATGGCCGTCAAAATTACAAAAGGTCCAGAGCTCGTGAGCTCTAAGCCGGCCGAAGCGTAGAAGCCGAAGGAAACCTACTCCTTCAATGACGAAGACACGCTCGAATTATTCGAGATGCTGACCAAGAGTGGCAGGCTGCAGCTTCCACCTTCCAAGAATCCTGACGAAGTAGGAAGGGTGGATAATCCTAAGTACTGCCATTACCACCAGTACGTCCACCACTCAACATGCGACTGCTACGTGTTGAAAAGACAGATTCAATGTCTTATTAACGCCAAGGTCATCTCCCTCGATTATGAAGAAAAGACTATGACGACCAACATAGTAATGATACAGTTTGGGAGCTTCCCGATAGTCGAGACTCAAGACGACGTCGTCCCTATCCTAAAGGCAATGATGGAAGTCATCAACCTTCCGCCAGCCAGGGACAATGCTCAGGGCCTCATCTCCTTCACAACACCGCAAGGTGAAGTGATGTGGGTTCATCCAGATCTCACTCCTAACATGATTACGCTAGCAGCGTGCCCGGCTGTCACGACCCGCACCCTAGAGTTAGGACACCAGAACGTAACAATGCCCAACCTACGCCACAGTGTCGGCGGTAGAACGCTGTCCTAGGTCTCAATGCATCTAACAGTATAAGACTAAACAGTTTATACTCTCCGAATGGGGGTGACATAGCAGAATGTAAACTCAATCACATCTAAGGTAGAGCATAAAGGAAGATAGATAAAACATAAAATCGAAAAGAGATACAACAGATAGAAGTCTAGTGTCTAAGATACAACCTCAGGATACATCTCAATACCCAAATACAGTAATCCATAAATACAACTCAAGATGACTGAAAATAAACTATAAGCAAAAACCCTAGCTATCTAGACAACCTCTACTGTCTTCTCTAGGCTAGCAGGCAACCTCCAGGCTATCTGTAAAATTTATCAACAGGTCCAGTCAGGACAGGAGCGAGTACAGTATATCTCAACAGATCATAGCAGGTTAGAAAATATAATCATGCCGTAAAGTAAGATACATGAACTGAAGAAAAATGGTATATAAACAGAGAGAGAACTGTAATAGAAATATCTACTATACATAGAGAGCTAATAGTGACTAGTGAGTCAGAGTACAATATGAACATGTAATACTCCCCCGTACCCCCAATCAATACACAAGGATCCAGCCAGGTTATGTTATATGATGCTATGTAACAGCCCCCGGAGGGTGGTAAGCCCCCGAAGGGTGGTAAGCCCCGAAGGGTGGTAGCCCCCGAAGGATGGTACATAGTAGTCCCATAAATGGGGATTCTGGAGGTAACCCAATAGTGTAAGTCCAATAAATGGGGATTCTGGGGGTAACCCAACAGTGTAAGTCCCATAAATGGTGATTCTGGGGGTAACCCAACAGTGTAAGATTCCAGGAAGACTCTACGATCATAAGAGTATATGTCGTAAGTGATCAAAGAACCAATGAAGCATAGTGATACGCCATGTAAGTGAAACACACCGAACATGTAGTACCCGATGCTCCCTAAGGATAACATCTCAAGAAATGATCCATATAGTACCAATCCGTACGACTATCGTGACAGTACAAGTAAAGTAATCTACTGCAGGAAATAATTCTAAGCAGGATATGAAATGATCAGAGAATGTACTCGCCTGATATCTGAATGTCCAAGGTAAAGATACTGTCCGAGAAGAGGTGTCTGGCTCCTAATTAGAACAGCACAAGTTATAACATGTCCAGAAGGGTAATATAAAGCACTACAATGCGTTCTACATGACTCTAGGTCAAACTAGGCCAAAGTCAACCCTTGGTCAACTCTGGTCAACTGTACTAGTCAAACTAGGTCAAACTAGGTCATGTCCTAACCCAGCAAGTCTTACTAGGCCTAACTAAGACTATCCTAGCAAGCACACATCAATACAAGGCTATACAAGCCAACATACACCCAACTCTATATAGCATGCAATTATTCAATACTCAAATAGGCAAGAATTCACATTGGATATACACTAGGTAATCTATTACTTTAAGCTATATATGTCTACACATATATACACATGCATATATTGGTATTCAACATTAGGTCTATAATCATGGCATTTCAAATGGTTATATAAACTTATATATTACAACACAATATGCTAACATATATATAATATACATACATAGCTAAGTTAACTATATTCATAAATACTTATTTAAGAGGCTATGTATGTGTATGTGAACATGACAAAGGGGCAAGTGAGGGTTAAATGGGCATACATAGTGTATACATATCAAAGAGTGTCAAAGTGTAAGTGAACAAAGTGTCAAGTGTGATAGTGTCAACATAGTGTAATGGGTACATGAGGTAATATAGGATTTGTGTTAACATATAACATTACATCTCATTAACTTGTATATTGCATACATTACATCTATTATTATATTACATTCATGCTTGTATTCATTCATCATTCATTTATTCTCTTGCACTACTATATGCACCATACATTACATACTATAGAACCTACATATTCATTACAAGCCATACTTATACATGCTTACATTAGATAGGATACTTACACCTTATACATCATTTATTTAAACATTTACTCATACTTGCATTCTCTATTTAATTACATAATGTATATACATTAATATGGGTTAAAATCGAATAGAACATTATATTACACACAAGGGTGCACAAAATGCATATGCCGAATAGTAACTCCTACTAATAATTAATACTGTACCATCTCAGCATGAATTAAAATCTAGGATTAAAGTATATTATAGATCTATGTGTTAGCTTTCCGAAACTTCAAACGGATCGCGTTTTCGTTTTCGGAAACTCACGGAATCGTGAAAACACCGAGAACGCGTTTGTCTTTCGTACAGCTGACACTCAAATAATTCTCCGGAAAGTTACAGAAAGAATTAGGCCTATTAATATATGTTTTTGGAATGCCAACTTCAATACGCTTCTTTTAAAAAAAACGGAAGATTAAATCGAGCTTTGACCTAGAAGTTTTGATATTTCTAAGTTAGGGCTGAAATTAAAAACGTGGATGAAATCATGACGGATTTGGGTAGTTTGAGACAAAAGAACACAAGTATATAACATAATATATCAAGAACTCACTCTCTACACAAATATATATATATATATGAGACACTATAGAACACATCTCCAATACAAAAATATGAGATTAAACATGTAATAATTCATTCATACATAACAACAACACATAGTGTGTCCAAATTTGGGATTTTCCTACATGGACACAACCACAACACAAAGGACACTCCTATGACCTCCAAATGGACATGAAATGGACACAAATAGAGATACAACCATGGGGGTCATTCCTATGGGTTCAAAATAGACCTATATGCATGAGAAAATGAAAAGGAGAAGGGATTTATACCTCCCGGTAGATCGAATCGAAGAAAAGCCTTTCCGGAGCGACACCGACACGTAGAGATTCCAAAAGGACACGAACGAGCTCCGAATCCTCCCAAACTTGGGTAACTTCCTCCTTGGCTAGAATAGAGAAGGAAAGAAGAAGATTTGGTGGAGAAATGGAATGATTTGGTGGAGAAATTGCTAGGGATTGCTCTCTAGGAATTTGGGAAAGAACAAGAGAGAGTGTGTGGATGAGAATAATGAAATGAACTTGAGCCTATCCTCTCCCAAAGTGGCTGGCCATATGGGGCTATTTGTCCTATTATGGTAAGGTCCAAAATGTCCCCACTAACCTATTCTATGAGTATTAGGAAAGGGCTAATTGGTTGGGGCTAAATTAGTCATTCTAAAGTCTCTAATCACACTAACCTTATCCTCAATAATTATTCTAACCTCTAAATAAAATATTTCTATCATGTGGACTAAAATTAATATCATGTGGGCCATACCTAACTAGTGTATGGGTCCCACTAGAGTCAAACTACCCCCGGGTCCCCGTTTCAAGTCGGATTGAGTTGAAATTCGAACCCGACTCAAATACCCCAAACAATATCATAATATAAAATAATACA
>JANAVB010021149.1:0-25000 GCA_029216955.1 Iris pallida
CTGGTTGGAGAGTGGGGTGTCTGGCATCTGCCTGTCCAAATGATCATGTTGAACCACGCAAAGGGGAAAATGGCGTTCATAAGGGGAATATGAATCGACATCCCGTCCAGGTCAAATACCAACTCTCGAAAACATCTAACACTCGGGAGTTTTCTTTAATCAACGCATCCCTGAAGAGGAAAACCGGTCTCAAATACTCCCTATCAGACATCCCGGAGCTCATCATGTCATTAATGAATTGGAAAGATTGAACCCTAATGGCATTCAATCGCTCCAAAGGTTCATCAACAAGTAGCTGCTCGGATATTTGACGAACTAGATCATCCCGATGCAAGCCCGGGCAAGCTGATGAGAGCCAACCAGAAGTTTCCCCGCAGGATTTACTGGCAGATTCACTGAAAAAAGACGAAAGAAACGAGGTTAGAAGATAGTCAAAAATAAAAGCATTGGAAAGATCATCTGAGTCTATGCGGCTCGGGTTGTCACAGCCTCATACGGCTCAGCAATTAGATACGTCCATACGGTTCGGTGCATTATAGCCTCATGCGGCTCCGAGTTAGCCGAGTCCATACAACTCAAATTCAGACGAGCTTATAGACCCATGCGGTTCAGGTTAAGCACGCCTACGAAGCCAGACTCATGCGAGCGGATGCGGATGTAAGCAAGCAAGTTTATGCGGTTCAAAAAGTGAGCAACGCTTATGCGGCCCAAATCGAAAACACATATACGGCTCAGATCGAGTATAATAAGCTCATGCGGCCCCATGGGGCGAAGGGCGCATACGGTCACATCGATAAGCCCCGTACATGCGGCTTGTGCATAAAGTATGCAGCAGAGCCATGGCAACAGTTAGGGTTTTTAGACGACCCTTACCAGCGATAGGCGGGTGAACGTCGGGATGAATAGAACGCACAGCAGCCGGCGGAGGAGTGACCACGTTCGTCGCTGCAGTCGTCGTAGAAGCAACCGCCTTACCCTTCGTGGCCTTCGACACAGCAGCCTTCTTGGGAGCCATTGTCGGTCGTTGAAGGAAGGAGACAAAGAGCAAAGACGGCAACAGGGAATTCGAACAAAGAGAGAAGGTAAAGAAACCCCCAAGAGACTAAAAGACTCTATTTATAGACGAAAGAGGCCCATAAAAACAAACAGACGTCTCGGATTACGTGCCGCCTCAAAAGATAAAGGCAAAACGCTTCGGTCAAGGCAAAACCGACCCTTGGGATCCTTCCCCCAAAAAGATGGCGTTAATTCAAAACGAATCAAAGGCATTTAATGAAGATTTGCATACGTGGTCAAGACACGTGGCAAAGAGCCTATGCGGACAGATGAATCTATGCGGCTGAGACACTTATACGGCATAAACGGGACCATGCTTCTTATTCAAAGTATTTCAATTTTGCAAATTGAAAACTTTGAAGGGGGTCCTGTAGAAGCATGGAAAAAAATAATGGTCCATGCGGCTCCGGATACGAAGCCCATACGGCTCATATGGGAGCTGTCTTATACGGTTCAAAGGAAGACTCTCAGTCTCATGCGGCTCGAGGGTGTATGCGGTTCAGCAGGAATATGCACTACACCAAAAGAGGGATTTCCTAACACAATTATTTTTTGATTACCAACAGTTGTCTATCGTTACTAATTGCTAACAGTAAAAAACTGTTAGAAAAGCTAAAAACCATTACTATAAATAAGAAAAACTAAAGCAATATTAAATAAAGGTTACAACAATTTCGTTGGCAAACCTTATGAAAAGCATAAGGAACACATCTCGTTGTCACGTGACTATGCAGTAAGCGTTAGGGGGGAAACACTTTTCGTTCCCCCAAATTTTTTCGTGAGCCCTAATTAAGAGAGCTGGAGTTGCGCTCTCTCTCTCTCTCTCTCTCTCGGCCTTGTGTTCCAGTGTGAGCGCGCGGCTCTCTCCTCTCTTCCCTCGGCCTTGTGTTCGAATGTGAGCGCTCTCTCTCTCTCGCGCGCGCGGCTGGAGTTGTCATCTTAGCGCCTTCTCTCGCGGCTGGAGTCTCATCTGACCCTCTCTCTCTCTTCCGGTTGGAGTTCTCATCTGAGCTCTCTCTCTCTCTCCCGTCTGGAGCTGAAGGTAAGGTTCTCTAAACTGAGCGCCTCAAATTTTTTCGATCAGGTTCTTTTTATCTAACTTTTTTTCTTCTGTTATTCTACGTTTCTGGTACCCAAAATTTTTGATCTGGTACCCAAAATCCTAAGTTTCTACTCTTGATCTAAGGAATTTCTTCAGGTTTGCAATATCAATCAAAATTTGGAAAATTTTCCATTTTAAGGATCAATCAAGATTATATTGTAATATAGTAGGCACAATATTATAATGAAGTAGGCGCTATTTTCAGTTTCAAGGATCAGTTTTCAGTTTCAAAATTTGGGCGTATATAGTAGGCGCTATATATTGATATAATGAAGTAGGCGTAATATAGTAGGCGCTATCAATTTTCAGTTCAATTTTCAGTTTCAAAATTTTCAGTTTCAAGGATCAATTAAGATTATATTGATATAATGAAGTAGGCGTAATATAGTAGGCGCTATATATATATATATATATATATATATATATATATATATATATATATATATATATAAGAACATTTTACTTAAGTAGGCGTTGTATATAATGAAGAGAGATTCCAACAATAATGTCCGAGTTAGTGTCCATCGATCCTATGATTGGTTTGAATACTAGGAATTAAACTAATGTTGGATGAGGATTAGTTGACAGCTCTATATTAATGAAGTTATATAGTAATATAGTTTGCGAGGAATATTTACTCTGTTGCATGGCTTCATTGGATTAATCCCAGGAAGCTCGTCTCATGGTCTAATCTTAACATTTGGGCATGCCTTAATAAAACTTAATATATTTTAATTTGGAGCCCACTTTATTTGTGCAAATTTCTTTTGAATACATACATACTTGTTGAATTTCAAGGATCAATCAAGATTTTGTTAAATACATTAATAGCTAAATTTATGGAAAGTTTAGAAAGTAGAAGAGTTGCGTACAGTAGTGCATCATTGATGTAGCTAGCTAGTATATATAAATGGGACTAGCAACAATATCTTAATATCAACTCTAACTGTACATTTAATTACACGGTAATGAAAACCAGCAGCACTACCACCACATAGACATAGCTGCTTCTATAACATAGTCATTGACAAAGATTGGGAAGACGAGAAGGTTCTTTGTTTTTTTGATAAGGCTAAAAATTTATGCAAGTTTAAATGGAAGCATACGAAATGATTTATATTTTTCGATGAGTCTAAAAATTTATGCAAGTCTGAATTTCAGTTTCTGAAATAAAATGTTGCTGATTTAAATAAAAGGCATATAATTTTCAATAGGCAAATAGAATCATATCGTTATTTAGTTAAATTCAAAACTACTGAATAACTTAAATGCAATGTTATTGGCATATTACAGTCCTATAATAATTTTTAATGGAAATAATTATCTACTTGTCTTCATGATCTAATTTGTCTTAATCTTGCTTGATTATTAGGTTCACAATTGAGAGGGTAACGTCCTTTATATTATGTCAAGACGTTCAAGAGAGTGGATTAAAAATCCACGCAGAAATAATGTCGAATACATAGAAGGTGTTCGATATTTCATGAACTTTGTGGAGAACCACTCACCACCCGGGATTAGCACATGTCCATGCCCTTGTACGAAGTGCAAAAATTCTAAAAGATTTCTTTTTGAAACAGTGGAAAAGCACTTGGTCATGTATGGTATGGAACCAACATATAATGAGTGGTGCTTTCACGGAGAGAGGAATGACGTGAACGTACTGCCAGATTCTATACCACATGTTATTGAAGAGGATCAGGTCCAAGATCAAATCCAAGAAGAACATGGCGGTGATGCAGGGGGTGCGCTCGGGAACTTTGTTGATGATGCTTATGGAGTACATGATATGGAACAAGCTAGTTGTCAGGGGAATCCTAATGTGACATGTGATGTTTCTGGTAATCTATTTGTCCCCGATCCTGACCATGGTAGTAAGTATCATGAATATAAGAGAAAAGCAAATGAGAAACTATACCCTTCCTGTGAAGATGGGCTTACAACTTTATGTGCTATTATAGAGCTTCATAACTTGAAGAAGGAGTTCAATTGGTCAGGAAATAGCGTGACCGAGTTGTTGAAGCGATTGAGACGGTGGCTTCCAAAGGGAAATACACTACCTGACAAGTATCCTACAATGAAACAAATGCTAAAAGATTTGGGAATGAAGGCCAATTGCATTCATGCATGTGAGAATGATTGCATGTTATATTGGAAGGAATATGCAGATGCAATAGAATGCCCTCGTTGTCAAACTCCCAGGTTTAAAGTTAAGGAGACAAAGTCTGGAAAAGTAGATAAAGTCACAAAACAACCTAGAAAAGTTTTGAGACACTTTCCTCTAATTCCAAGATTAACTAGATTGTATACTATACCATGGATAGCACGCCAAATGCAATGGCACAAGGAAGCAAAATCTTCTTGGCAATCTATGCGTCATCCTATTGATTCAGCTGAATGGAGATCGCTAAAAAGCAAGTGGCCAGAGTTTGCTAGAGAGGGACGTAATGTTTGGCTTGGTATTGCTACAGATGGATTCAACCCACATGGAGTGCTATCTAGTGGTTACAGTTGTTGGCCCGTGTACATGATTCCTTATAACCTTCCTCCCTCGTTATGCATGAAATCACAGTTCCAGATGATGTGTTTGTTAATTCCTGGACCGAAAGCACCGAGTCAGGACATTGATGTATACTTAGAACCTCTTGTAGATGAGTTGAAGCAACTTTGGGCGGAAGGAGTGTCGGCATTTGATATGGACAAGGGGGAACTCTTCACTTTGAGAGCAATGTTATTGTGGGGAATCCATGATTTTCCAGCATTTGGTAACTTATCAGGTTGTGTGACACATGGTTACAAAGCCTGTCCTATTTGTGCTATTGAGACAGAGTCTGAGCGCATTGGTAATAAGAATGTTTTTACAAAGTACAGGAGATTTTTGAAGGATGGCCACCCATACAGGGAAGTAAAACACGGATGGTATAAGGATGTAGAGCACAAGGAACCTCCAACACGATTGACAGGATCGTTCCTTTTAGAGAGGCTTGATCGTATCAAATATGTACCAGGTAAATTAGTGAAAGCTACTTGCAAGAAGCGAATGGCAGTTGAGGTAGATGGTAGTGAAGATTGTACTGCATATGATGATAACAACGAAGGAAGACCAGCGTGGTATAAAAAGTCGATTCTTTTTGATTTAGAGTATTGGAGTAGTCATAAAGTACGACATACCATTGATGTGATGCACACTGAAAAGAATGTGGCTGAACATCTTATTAACTTGATGTTTGACAAGGGAAAACAATCTTCTAAGTATGCACTGGATAAGGCTCAGAAGATGCAATTTTGTCAAGTATTAAAAGACGTAAAGCTCCCGTCTTGCCTTGCAACTAATTTGGGCAGCCTTGTAAGTATTCAACCCCCCAGTTTGCATATTAAGAAGTCATATGACTATCATGTCATTATCCAATATTTGCTTCCAGTTATGGTTCAACATGCATATCCAAAGTTTCGTGAGTTGAAACGAGCTATATTGCAAGTAAGCTTGTACTTCAACATATTGTGCTCGAAGGTCTTAGTTCGAGAGCATGTCCAAGCTTCCAAAGATATGATTGCCGAGGCATTATGTGTATTGGCACATTATTTTTCATCTCACTTCTTCGATATAAGTATCCACCTAATGGTGCACCTAGCTGACCAAGCTCTTCTCTGCGGACCTACGAGATATATATGGATGTATCCATTTGAAAGGTGATACATTCATCTTATATATTATTGTTTCTTTGTTTATTTATTAGAACTATAATTTTTTTAACAAGTCAATGTTTTATGTTGATATAAGGGCTATGAAGGAGTGCAAAAACATACCAAGCAACAAACGTTATGTGGAAGGGTCTATTTCTGAGGCATATCTTGTTTCAGAATCTGTTAGATATGCTATGGAGTATATGCCAAATCCGCGTGATGGAAATCATAGTTCTAGTCAAGCACTCTTCATAGATGAGAATGGTGATGATATGTATGAACGCTCCATTCTTGAGGGTAAAACTATCAAGTTATCTGGTGTACAACGTATACAAATTCGGAGATGGGTACTCTTTAGTATAAATATACCAAAACGAGATGAATATTACAGGTGTGATATTATTTTAAACTACATAATGTGTAATTTTCTGTTTATATAATATGATTTTTGAATTTGTAGTATGTATCGCTCATCCTTGGAAGATGGTCCTCGTGGTAAAAGAAGAGCTATCACTAAGACAGAAGTGGTAGTACAATCTGAATTTATTGATTGGTTACACAAAAAGGTGTGTAACATTTAATTCAATAAAGTTTTAATTATATTTTGTAGCTTTGATTAATGTATTTAAGTGACTTGTATTAACAGCTGCTGGAAGAAAAATGCATGGACTCATGTTGTGGTGGTATGTTAGTGGGCCAAAATGGGAAGCCAAAACTCATATGAAATATCGGGTGAATGGTTATGTATTCTCTCCCCAACACTATGATGATAAACTTTCGACACAAGACAGCGGTGTTTGCATGGATGCAATAACTACATTTGTCGCAAGTGCAAAAGATATGAACCCTATGGATGATATTACTTGGTATGGTATTATCAAAGAGATTATAGAGGTTGATTATTATGAATTTCAACATGTAGTGTTCTATTGTGATTGGGTGAATATCGCGGACAAGACCAATGGTTGTAAGATTTGTCCAGAGTCTAACTTGTTGCTTGTGAATTTGAAGAAGTTCAAGAGTGCTGATGGGGATTATGATGAGCCGGCCATTCTTGCATCTGAAGCTAGTCAAGTTTTTTATATAAAAGATCCGCAAAATCCCGATTGGTCTATAGTTCGACGTTCTCCAAAGCGTATGACTGATGGTATTGATGATTACAACATACCAACAAGCTTTCAATCCATTCTGAAAGAGCAACCTAATTTGGCACCACTATTAAAATGTATTGAACCCAAATATATTTAAATTTAGAAAACAATGGTATTGATGATTGTATCATTCTGAGAACAATGGCTTGTAATATCCTTTTTGTTTTGGAATTTGAAACAATGGTATTGATGATTGTGACAATCAACTAGTGATGGTCATCTGAAGAATATGTGCCAAACATTCTTTTTATGGCTAATATGTATCCCATTTGCATATCTTCTTATGGTTAATATGAATCTCAGTTTCTTATTCAAGTTTTCTATTTCCTTTTATCTTCTTTCCAGGTTTTGTATTTCCTTTAAATCAGATATTATCCTAATATTATGAAACATTATTATGTTTCTTATTCATGTCATTGGACCTGAAAATTGTTTTGCAGGGTTAGCTCGGTTGAAGATTCTGAACTTGGGTTCAACACCATCACTTTAAAAGGTGAACCTTCATTACAGCCTCATTTTGAATATGCCTATGCATCTTGATAGGTTTGTATGCATGCTATCCTTATGTTGGCAGGAGCCTCATCCACTACACCTCATTGTATTGCCTTCATTTCAGTCCCCATGAGTCATTGCTCAAAATCTAAATAATTGGGTATCTGTTCAGCCTTATCCATCCTAGTATCAGTAGGATTAATTTGCGTATCTGTCCAGTCGAGCTCTGATGATATCTGCCATGTGCAGTCATCTGGATATGATGCTCAGTCATTGGTTCATTTCTGGAGGTAATGATTCAGTCCCTTTGTTCACTTGACTGACACTCTTGGAGAGCCATGTGCAGTCATCTGGATATGATGCTCAGTCATTGGTTCATTTCTGGAGGTAATGATTCAGTCCCTCCTTGTTCACTTGACTGACACTCTTGGAGAATCATCCTAAATACTTTATTATTTGATCATTTCTGCATTTAAGTAGCAGGCCTCGAATTGCTCATTAATTTCAGTCCCAAATCCTTTATTATTTGATCAGTCCACATCAATCCTTAGCAACCCTTGTATCAGATATTATCTTGAGGTGATTAGAGAGTATTATCTACTCCTATATGTGTTCACAGGAGGAATCCCCAAACCAGTTCAGTCTAACTGAACTAAAAAGTCCATGACAAAATCCTCTTAACCCTCTACCTTTCCTCATATCAGTTTTGAACTGATACCCAATATCAGTTCACTTGAACTGATACAAAAATCAGTTTGGGACTGATCTTCCCATCAGTGCAAGAAGCTTTAAAAATAATGTTTGGCCTTGTTCTGAGGAGGTTCTTTCTGGATGCCTTGCACACCTGTGCGATGAATTTGCTCCTTATTTGACTGCAACCCCCCACCCCCTTCCTATATATGATTTGGTACCAGGACCTGGAGCTCTACATAAAGCAAGCAACACCAGTTTGCTACTTCTGCTAAAGCAGAACTTTTGCTTTTTGATTCTTTATAACACTTTAAGCAGCAATTTGCACTCTTCCTGCTTCAGTATTCTACTGTAAATGAGAGAAGTTTGCTCGAGGTTTGTACATTGGGATTTTTGTGTTCAACTCTATCAAGATGATATTCATAATTTCCTTTTCACTGGTCTCAATTTCATCGATGAATCATGGAATTGATCATCTTCTGTCTCTTCACCATAGTCAAGATATGGCAAGCTTACCTGCGACAATTTTCTTTTTTCTTTTTTACTTTTGACAACAGATTTTCTTCGAGCATATTTTGTCTCTGTTGTTCTATTTCGTACTCGTTCAGAGTGTGATAGCTGCAAATATGGAGAGATCAAACTTTCTTCACTCTGCTCTAAAGTCTGATTTCTATTTCACCCTATTCCTAATTGCTAAAAAATCTGAACATGACTCCCAAATTGATCCTTGAACACAAGTTCAGTCCTTAAATTCACCACAGTCCCTACAGGTATTGTCTCACTTAGAACGTCAAATTGTTCCAGTCCCACACTAGAAATAATGTTCAGCCTATCTGTGAGCAACCTACCTGTGTATCAATAGGAGTAGCCCCATTGTAATGATCTGTCCTCATTTTAATTTCTGTTTGGCAGCATCTTTTGATGGATTGAATCTCCTGTATTTACCTGCTCACAGCATAAAGTGCATAAGATATCAGGCTAAATTATCTTATACCTTTAAATCCCTTGTAGTCTTACATATCAAACAATACTTCGTTCTACCAGGTATTGCTTATAGCTACTACTTTTGGCCTCTCAAACCTGCCGCTTATGATTTCTTGTATTGAAATAGAACAACTATTGCCAGTGTGGCAAATAGCAGGCACAAATACAAATTAGACGTTCATCTTACTGGACTGTTGTCCACTATATTTACGAAAGAACAGTACTGTCTTTTGATTTCCAAGTCAGCAGATGAGATTTTAAGTACAGTTATGCCAGCAGCCATCTTTCTTTCCTTGTGAATCTCCATTAGAACTTTCCTTGTGGCTCTCTGCTTATACTCTACATCTTTCATCTGTCTTTTGGGTTTTGATCTATTTATGCTTCTTTCGATCTGGGCATGTGTATTTTGATCTGGATACTATTTTTTGGTTGAGAAATTTAGTGGTTTTTAGTAGAAAATTATGGGTTTTTTCTTGAATTTTGGTAATCTCTGTTTGGTGATTCTGGTTTGGGTGGTGATTACGGAAACATGTTCGTAATTTGCTGCTACTTGGTTTAATTATGTTCATGGCAGGAAGAATGGTGAGATTGACATGTGGGATATGTCTTCATTCCTGCACATGCCTATGAAGCAACCCACAGGCCAATATGAATGTGTAATGAAACAAGTACAAGTCTATAGGAAACATATGATATTCTCCTTACTTCTAAGCTTCATTCCTGATTTTGTATTTTTGCAACAATACAGTTCCTTTGAGAAACTGTATAGTATAGCAACTGTATGTTTCTTATACTACAGGTAGGAGTGAGCAGGGATACTCAATGTGTATTTCTTATAGACTGATAAGAAATACATACATCTTGGGATACATCAATGTGTATATTATTAGATGTATGTATGGACTGATAATATATCCCTGGGAAGTGTTTTTTAGGGAAAGATTGTGTCATTTATCAGTCATAAAAAACACTTCCCAGGGATACATCAATGTGTATATTATCAGATGTATCGATTGTCTATATTATCAGTCCATACATACATCTAGCAGGGATACATCAATGTGTATCACATTCATATAGACTGAAACGGAAATCAATGTGTATTTCTTATACATACTTGTTTCATTACACATTCATATGGACTGAAACGGATACATCAACTGTATGCGTTTCTTGTACTTCTCTGGCATTTGGTATCACATTGACTTTTTTGACCTGGGAAGTGTTTTTTAGGGAAAGATTGTGTCTTTCTTTTGGGTTTTGATCTATTTATGCTTCTTTCGATCTGGCATGTGTATTTTGATCTGGATACTTTTTTGGTTGAGAAATTTAGTAGTTTTTAGTAAAAATTATGGGTTTTTTTCTTGAATTTTGGTAATCTCTGTTTGGTGATTCTGGTTTGGTTGGTGATTACGGAAACATGTTCGTAATTTGCTGCTACTTGGTTTAATTATGTTCATGGCAGGAAGAATGGTGAGATTGACATGTGGGATATGTCTTCATTCCTGCACATGCCTATGAAGCAACCCACAGGCCAATATGAATGTGTAATGAAACAAGTACAAGTCTATAGGAAACATATGATATTCTCCTTACTTCTAAGCTTCATTCCTGATTTTGTATGCAGTTTTATTACGGAATGTCATCCCATCCTAGTTCTAGTGCATCTGTAGGTACAAAAAACACACAAGAGCCGGATGCTCCCCCCACCAAATGGAAAAAAATACTCAATAGTTGTTGATTTAGAGGGTGCTAAGGGTAGAGATGCAGCCAAATGGACTTCTCGTTGTGGTGCCCTAATTCGTGTTCAAATCCCAATTGGGTATGAAGATTGGAGGCAAGTAGATGACTTCTACAAGGATAATATATGGAATGAGCTCATGGTACTTTACATTTTCAATTTGATATATATTTGAATTTGTTTTTATATTTTGGACTCTAATTATGTAATGTTGTTGTGTTGTTGTGACAGAAAGAGTTTGAGATGAACGTCAGCCCCAAGGTAGCTCGAACTATATTGGAAAAAAAATTCGCAGTATTTAGAACAGTGAAGTCCACCATGCGCGCGAAATATCTTAAAATTAATGGACAACCTATACCCAAACGTATTGCCCTTGATAACCGTCCTAATGATATTGATAAAATATGGTGGGAGAAGTTTGTAGACATTGAGTATAGTGATAAAAAGAAGGAGCAATGTAAGAAATGCTGAAAATAGGGCCAAAAATCCTATCAGTCACACTTTGGGACGAAAACCTTATAGTAGAGTGTATGAAGAAATGGTATGTAGTTTTTTTCATTTTTAATTAAGTAATTAGTACATTATATGTCATTAATCATGATTTTGCATAGGCAAAGGAAAATCCAACAGAAAAGCTTTCGCGAGTAGCGGTTTGGAAAAGGGCACACACAAAAGAAAAACTGGGGAGGTGCTTCCATGTGCAGCCGAAAAATATGTAAGTACTATAAAATAGGGATATATTTGGTAATTTCAAGTCATTGGATCAGTTGAATAAAGCACATTATTCACTGTTAACGACAGTTTGTGTTTTCGATCTATGAATGCATATTTCATATGTAGAAAGTTGAAGAATTATAGGTAAAATAATTAGCTAAGGTCACAACCAGGGTTTCAGTTTTCTTTAGAATTTTTCCTAGCATTTCCATGCATAAATATAGTTATCATTATGATTGGAAATGAATGTAATATGTATATAATGTGATATTATTGTATCCATGTCGTATGGCCATCCAAAGTTTTTTTAAATATGATGTGTTAATCCTTATTGTGTCTGTATGTGAATTCTTGTTGGCGTCTATGCAACCAGTGAGCATGCATTCACCTAGGTGAATCCTTATTATCCAGATAATCTGTTTTGACACAAAGCTAACCTTTCTAAAGAAAATTCTGGCTCTCTCATAAGTATTCTTGCTCTGTTTTATGTCCACTTCCAGTGTTTGCATCAGTGTTCTAAGACATAAGTTGGTGACCTTTGGTCGTTAATAATATTATCTATATTTTAGGTCATTTACATTGCTAAAAGAATCTAATAGGCTTTGTTGTTGTATGTTATTGGATTACGTTTTGAGCAATCATCCTGGAAATGTTCTTTTCGTTTGCACTACAAAATTTGAAGCTACAAAATTCTGAACTGCAATTATTTGAACTTGAAATGTTATGGAACTGCAATTATTTGAACATCCTGGAATGGAAAGAAGATTCTAAAGAAGAATTCTAAAGAAAAATTCTGAATCGAAATTTTATTTGGAAAAAGCCTAGTTAAGTTGCTTCATCATCTTTGGGACTTCTTTGCATCTCTCTTGCAGCCTTCCCAAAGTATCTTGTATATTATCAAAGAGAGCAAAATTCATGTTGTTTAGCTTGTATTAGATAATTTGTCATTCATGAAATGTCAGTTAAAAATATTTATGAATTTTAGCTTGTATTAGATAATTTTCTGCCAATATGAACTGGATGCCATTCATGTTGTTTAGCTTGTATTAGATAATTTGGACTGAATTTTTGTTTGTTATCATGGAAATACAGGCTCAAATTGAAGCGGCAGAAGAGAGGCAAAAATTACAAGCAAGTCTTAATGGTACCGATGGTATCACAAGCTTAGAAGACTTTGAAAGTGATCCTATTGCTGAAGTTTATGGGTCAGAGAAAAAGAAGAGTTATTGCCGTGCAATCAGTTCTACCTCTTCTGCAAAGCAAGTGAAAATGATACAAGCTACAAAAGCAATAACCGGTCAAAGAGACATTGAAGACCTTCGTACGTGGAAAATGGAATTAAAACCAAATGAATGACGCTATGGCCAAGATTAATTCGATGGCTTCTGCATTTTTGAGTATGCAACAAAATATGAATGTGCAACCAAATCAATTCGAAGGCAATGGGACACCAAGGACTGAAGTTGCCTCCAACACAGAGAAGACTCCAGTTGGTCCCAATACCGACGATGACAATGTCGCTACCCCTGCCGTCCCAAACAACAACGTTGGATCGTCTTCCAAAGGAAAGAAAAATGTGATCTTACTTTCACAAAATTTGAAGGAGGAGGTGGCGAAGGGATATCTTGCAACACGCGCCATTTGTCATCATAGGGAGGTGCTACAGATGTAGATGATGTTGTTTGGGTGACAGAGGTAATAGATCTGGATGCACTAATTTTGATGGTCCACAGAATGGCAATTACAAGCTTTGTGATATAGCTGACGGAGGTTTTGTGATTTGGCCAAAGTATCGCGTGCGAAATATGTAATTTTTTTTTACTTTCGACAGTTATGGTATCAACTCTATTGAACTTTATGTTATTTAGAATATGGTTGGTAATCTGAATGATTACTTAAAGGTTATGGCATTATAATTTGATGATCTATAATATGGTTGAATATGGTTGGTAATCTGGAATGTTTACTTACAGGTTATAATATATGACATTATTTTGAATATTGTTGAACTCTATTGAAATGTTTACTTACAGATTATGGCATTATTTAGAATATGGTTGAACTCTATTGAAATGTTTACATATTTGATGGTATAATATTAATGTTGGTAATCTGGAACTTCAAGTACATGTTATGGCATTATTATACCAACGTTTATAGTTGTTACTAAATTTATTTTTCCAACGGTATGCTACCATTAGGAAAGTGAATTTGCCAACGGTTGTTTACCGTTAGAACTTTTCGTTTTCCAACAGTTATTTTCCGTGAGGAATTGTAATGTCCCAACGGTTTTTTACCGTTGGTAACCTAAATTTACCAACGGTTTTTTACCGTTGGTAAACAAAATTTACCAACGATTTTTTACCGTGGGTAAACGAAATTTACTAACGCTTTTTACCGTTAGTAAATATTCCTAACACCGTACTTCTAACGGTAAAAAACCGTTAGAAATAATTTTCCTAACGCTTATAGTCGTTGGGAAATGACTATTTTGGTGTTGTGATGCGGCTCGATCGATGCCACGTGTCCCCTGTAATCCTTTTCTACAGCTGGCCCTTTGAATAGTGGCCTCATTTAATGTTCTGACACGATTTGACGACTGTGGCGGCTCTGGCATAAAGTGTCATAATGGCTCTGCCATAATGACAGACTCTTCGGGAAAAGAAGAAGATCTCTGACCCGATCCGTCAGAAATCCTAGGTTGCCACGTGGCAAATCTCATGCGGCTTAAATAGAGAACAGCTTCATGCAGCTCACTGAGAAGTCACCCTATATGACTAGCAGAAATCAGTCATATGCGGCCCACTGAGAGCTCAGCCCTGCGGCTCAATACAACGCTAGCTCATGCGGCTCGCAAAGACTATGCATATGCGGCTCATTGAGAGTTCGTTCCCTGCGGCTCGATGAAGCATTGTCCTATGTGGCTCACGAAGAGTATCTTCCTGCGGTTCAAGTGTTGCCCATCCTATGCGGCTCTGGCAGGACCCACAATCAAAACACGTGGCATCAGATCAATCAAGGATTTAACCGAATCCCAACAAGTATATTTGACATCATCGTCATAATTACTAAGATCAGGGCATAATTTATTATCAAGCTAATGGAACACGTAGCGAGCAATCGGACATTGGCATAATCAATCATGAAGATTTAAAGCAGTTAGCATTAATTGCTCACAAGATACGGTGCTATCCGCATTAATGGCCTAGATTTATTGTAATCAGGATCAAGGGTTCAGATAGATTGAAGGAGGGCCGACATTCTAAACAATGATCATTAGCAAACCCTAATGATCACACCCCACTCCTATAAGTAGCCAGCATCATTCCCTTGCAAGAACACTGGCAATGAGAATAAAAAAAGAGAGAGATATACAGAGAGAGCTCCCCCCTTTTTGATAATCACAGAGAGAGAGAAGCCAGGAGAGCAACACGAGGAGAGCAAGAAGAGCATTTCTTCGTCCAAGCCAAGCAGATCTTCTCCGAGCCAAGACTGCATACCGATCGTCCAAGGAGTAAGGCAGAGCGGCCGTCGCTTTTCCGAGCCTCTATCGTTACCCCCCAGAATCTAAAATAAATAATTGTACTTAGACTGCTGTACCTAGGTTTTCGTCCCTAGGCTTTCTTTGTACAACCGAGTTTGTATTGTGAGTCTAAGTTCAGTCCTCCCATAAAACTGTTCTGTACTTTTACAATCAATGGCAAACAGCGACGAGAAGGAAGTAGAGAAACTAGAGGGGTAAGTAAATAATATGTCTATATTTTAATAGTGTTGATTATTATACTATTATATTAATTGCACGAAGTTGTTTTCAGCATATTTAATGATGACGTGAGGTCAGGTAGGCCACACATAACAGAAGAAGAACTAGAACAAGAAATGAGGCTTTATTTTTCATCATGGTTGAGTACATATGTAAGACTTGAGAACTCTGTAATTACCTTTCTGTATATGCACTTGATTGAGAATGAGCTTAATTGCTTCTTTCGTGGTATTTAGGTCGATCGTCCATACGCAAGACTTGAGAATGAGACTATTAGAACGCTAGCCAAGGGACCAATTTATGCTGCAAAAATATGGCCAAGCTACTGTGTTAATGGGTTTAGGTTCAAGTCAACAAATTGCCCGATCAGAGACAACTTTGTGGATCTCGACTCCACCAAAAATAGCTGTTTGTGTATCAGATCTTTAAACTACAAGATGTTGATACGGGAAACGATTTCTATGGCGTGCTACGGGAGATCGTGGAGCTGATATATAGTTATGGAATAGAGCCTGCTAAGATTGTGTTATTCAGGTGTGATTGGTTCGATCCGATTGAAGGCCAAGGTTGGAAAGAAGACAAGCACGGTCTTGTTGATATAAACTATCGGCGTCGATATCAAGCCTATGAACCATTTGTCCTATCAAGTCAGGCTCAGCTCGTGTACTTCACAAGTTATCCTAAACGAGGAACAACAAGGTCGGACTGGTGGACAGTATACAAACCAAAGCTAGAAATACCTTTGAGGTTGACGATATAGCTTATCAACAGGATGAACTACCTCTTGTAACAAATATTATAGAAGTGGACACGACAGAAGTTTCTCATTACACATCTAATTGTGTAGAAGAAGTAGAATTATCTGAATAGAAAGATGCAGATGAAAGTAAAGATGTAGAGGAGGAAGAAGAAGAAGAAGATGAGCTAAACGAACTAGATGAATTTTCAGAAGAGGATTAAAATCTGTGATGTCTATCATATAAATATGTTTTTGTAATAATAAATCTGTGACACTTTAGTGACACTTTTATCTGTGACCATGATATTTTTCAAAAATCTGTGATGTCTATCATATAAATATGTATTTTTGTTTTATTGTCATATGTTATTATCAAGTATGACTAGACCAGGAGGACGACGCGGAGGATTTTACATTAGGCAGTCCCGTCAGCCTCGACCTAGGGATGGAGAGGGCAGTTCCGTACCCTCATCCTCATCTCCGAGTACGCCAGTGTACCGTTCTGTTCCCGGTCCATTATCGGGACAGGGCAGTTCAAGCAGGTTGTCGACTCCTCCCTTGTCGTCCAGCCTTCCTGATCCCGGGTCCACATCCCTGATCCCCCGTCCAGTATTCCTCCTGTCGATGGCTCTATGGGGGGAGCCGACGTCGAGCATATGGAGGACG
This sequence comes from Iris pallida, assembly GCA_029216955.1. Lineage (NCBI taxonomy): Eukaryota > Viridiplantae > Streptophyta > Magnoliopsida > Asparagales > Iridaceae > Iris > Iris pallida. Next base: position 16,783 of record JANAVB010021149.1, read on the forward strand.
ACGATCAGACTGATCCTGTCCAGGCAGGAGGTGAGAGCGACCCTTCATGCGCTCCCCCGGGCGAGACGCGTATGGAGATTTGGACGGACGGGCCTATGAAGTAAGTTAATTAATTAATATATATTCTCAAATGATATGTACATATTCATGAAAAATTATTATTGTATAGATATCGGCCTTCTGCAGTACAGAGACAGCTGGGGGTATTTTTGAGGTAGAACTATGGTGGGCCTTGGATTAACTACTCAGATGCTCCCGCAGATAGGAAGGCATTTTGGTTCGCCTACTTCAAGGTAAAAAATTTGTTTATTTTTAAATTTTATTAATCATTTGTGTATATTATACAACTTTTGTATTTTACTTCTTGTAGAGGACCTATTTCTATCCACAACACCGGGCGGCGAGGATCGAGGGCCAATTTTCTGCCGTCGCAGCCAAGCTCATCCGTGATGCGATCCACGACCAGAAGTGTCGTGATCGCTCCGAAGAGCCGATCCATGGTTGGATCACGCTAGATCTGTAGGCTACGATGAAGGCTAGATTCGCCGAGCCTAGGTACCAGGAGCGGTCTGACAAGGCCAAGGTGGCGCGGTCGAGCGCCGGTAAGTGTTGTGGTGGCTCCATTCCGATGACGAAGCATTTTCGTCGTCTGGTACGTTTCCAATGACGGACATTAATTTATATATAGTTCGATAGAATGTTTAATACTAATAATAGATAATATATTTTAACAGGTAAAAAAGGTGAGGACCCGAACATGGTGACCGTCTTCCTGGTCACCCATCGGAGGGCTGGGGAGTTCATTGACGAGAGGGCGACGCAGGCATATACGTATATATTTATATTAATTTACTATAATTTAGAAAATAGGAAAATAGATATCAATATAGACTTTAGCAAACACTTACATGTTAGCAAATTATGTTCTAGGCCGAGTTTGTTCGGCTGCTGCTGCTGCTGCTAGTGCGCAAGCAGAGGGAGGGGCTGGTACTTCCTTCTAGCGCCTACAGTTCCATCACCGGACGAGCTCTGGATGACCACCGTTGGCGGTCTTCAGAAGGGTACGTACTATGGTACGGGACCCTACGACGCGTATTTGGCTTCAGAGTCATCCCGGGCCCCCTCTGTCAGTGTGCAGTCCGACTTCACAGGCGTCGTCACGAGCTGAGGATGTCCTTCGTCAGATCGAGGAACTGCGTCACGAGTTGCAGCAGCAGATTTCTGATGCGGTCAAGCGATGATCCGATCCCGATCGTTACCGGACGATTTGATACGGTCGAGCGCAGTATACAGGAGATGATGAGTCTGCATCAGGCTACAGCTGCCAGCTTACAGACGCTCACCGAGTCTACGCAGCACACAGAGTGTAGACAGGTCGAGCTGGAGGGATCGCAGAGGAGCATGTCTGCCTCACTCACTCAGGTTTGGCTTCGCTTGAGGCGAGTACTGAGAGGGTGGTGAGTACCCTTGCTGTTTATGGTGAGCGACTACGAGAGCTGGAGCAGATACGTCCTCCGGTCCATCGACGACGCCGACTCCAGACATTGTACTACCTCCTACTGCCCCTACGGTGCAGCTCACCCAGGAGCAGTATGACTACATTCTATCCCAGTTGCGCGGCAGGGGTCCGCAGTGATTTTATTGATTTTTTTATGACTTGTATGTATTGGCCCTATGGGCAAATTATTTATTGGTACACTTTTGTTTATACACTTGGTGGAAGACTTTTTATCATCTTCCATTTTATTTAGACTCTATTGGATGTTTGTGAGGATGTGTGTCTGTGATATTTACTTTGCACTGCCTCCTATTTTTATTGTGATATTTACTTTGTGATATCTGATGGGGATGACAAATATACCTACGCTGGGTTATAAGCGATGATCTGATATACAAAGAAATGCTGCCGAAATTTTAAAAAAATATAATGTGATTTTTGTGATGATGTGTGTCATGTTTACAGTGAATGTGAAATGCAGTGTTCGGAACCATCGACAGTTTGATTACTGTTGTATGTTTTATCTTGGATAGAAAGAGCAACAGTTCAGGGTGTACTTCCGAGAGCTTCATTTTCACGTCCTTCACTTTCTCCGGACGTCGTAAAGGTTCCCGAGAAGGTGAAGGACGTGAAGAGGAAGCTCTGAGAAGTGCACCCTGAACTGTTGCTCTTTCTATCCAAAATAAAACATAGAACAGTAAGCGAAACTGTCGATGGTTCGAACACTGCACTTCACACACACTGTAAACACAGACACACAGCATAACAAAAATACCAATTATATTTTTTTTTTTTTTATAATATCTACGACGTATAGCGACGTTCTATGACGGACAGCGACGGAACGTACACGTCGCTAACTAGTGACATAACGTCGCTAGACGTCGCAAAACTGTTGACGTGGGATATGACAACCTGTCAGCGGGCATCGCTAAATTTGTCGCTAGGCGTCGCTAAAGTGCCCACGTGGCTGCCATGCCATGTTATCATATATAAAGTTTACCGTGTCGCAACGTGGTCGCTCTACGTCGCTATTTTGGCGACGTAACATTACGTCGCTATCTGTCGCGACATTTGCGACGTCTAGCGTCACTACTTGTCACATCGCAAACAGCGACGTTCTGCGATGAAATTATCATCTGACTTGCCTATACGCGACATCCAATTTTCGTCGCTAAATACGTCGTAAATAATTTTAGCGACGTATTTTTCTTATTTAGCGACGTCTTCTGACGTTGCTAAAATGGGTTATTTTAGTAGTGGTTCTTCTTCAGCATTTCATGTATCTTACCAAAATGCATGCTTTATTTTTTCTAACTTAATATGAACTGCGTGAGATGTATTGTGCTCGTTCTTGTCCTGACTGGACCTGTTGAAAATATTACATGTAACATAGAGATTCACAGTTAGCGTAGAGGACCAGTAGAGCTTGGAGTAGATTGCTAGTTTATGGTTTAGTTTTCTCTGTTGGAACTTGTATTGTAATAAGTGGAGATTTGAGTTTTATGTTGTGTTATTGTGTCGTTTAGACACTTAGACTTATTTCCTCTTTGTTTGTATCTTCCTTTGAGATTTTCATATCTATGATATCGTGCTATTTATGCCTTAGTTGTGATTGAGACTGTATTCTGTATTGTCACCTCCACTCAGAGTGTATATACTGTACAGGTACATTATATGTTAGATTTGTGACCTAGGACAGCATTTTACCGTCGACACTGCAGCGTAGAATGGACGTACCCACTTCTCGTGCCCTTACTCTAGGGTGCGGGTCGTGACACAAGACATGTAGCTTATACAAGCACAACCATCCACGGTGTCAAGACAAGAGTTACTTAGCGAGTCAAGATAGCCGTCGCAACAGCATATCAAGATTTATCATGTTAGGTTACTTGTCAAGATTACATGTCAGGAGTGTGCCACAACGGACCACCATCAAGAATTATCATGTCAAGTTACTAGTCAAAAGTGCACCACGACGGATCACTATCAAGAGTTATCATGTAAGGTCACAATGTCATGTCGTGTTCATGTAAGTGCACCATGGCGGGCCACTATCAAGAAGTTATTTGAGAGTGTACGTGCCATACCAGGATTTTTTTTAAAGCTCAGAGTACATGTGCAACATGGAAAATAACCTAATAGGACTTAGTCAAGTAAAGAGTACAAATAAAGTCACAATTTACACTGTGGACCATGGGGACAAATACAGACATTTACAAGAGATGGCACAAGGGTCATTGGGGTGTCATGAAGAGCACACACAAAAATGAATATGCTTAGAGTGTCATGCGCCCAAGGCTATGTGCCTAAGGGCATGCGCCTACCTGTATGCGCCTAGGACTAAACAAATCACGTAGGGCATATGTTATGGAAGGAATGCACAAGAGATTGCATGCGCCCATGGCCTATGCGCCCACAAGCATGTGCTTATAGTCTATGCGCCCACATGAATGAGGCAGGGGGGCATGGGAAGCTAAGTCAAGAGCTATCTATACTGGCTATGTGGGCGCATAATAAGGGCTATGCGCCCATAACAAAGGGACACTATGCCTTAGCACATACTTGAAGTTATGCACATAAACAAGTAAAAAGTCATGGGCGCATAATAAAGCCATGTGCCCATACTATGGAAGTCAGGGAGCTTGGGCGCATATATAGGGCTTTGCACCTAAGGTTAAAGTTTCTGTGGGTGCATAAAATGCCATGCGCCCACACTGTTCTTCTTCTCCAACCCGAAAAGAAGAACCATGGAACCCATGAACTTCCAAGGTCCATAAATCACTCAAAATAAATCGAAATTTGGTTTTTCAAAGGTCTATTTTGGGTGAAATCAAATTATCTACAACATAGAACAATCAAAACTTGAAAACAAAGAAGTTTGAGAGATCAAAACCCAAGATAACCAAAATTTAAGAAAACTTAGATCTACAAGTTTTAATCCACCAAAACAAAAAATGCTAAGTACTAAAAGTCTTAGAAGCTTGTAGGAAGACAATAGAACAATAAAAATGGATTTCCTCACAAAGAAAGTTACACTTGCCTAAGGTGGTTGGAGAGAATTAATGGAGAAGCGAAATAAATAAAAGAGTAATGAGGAGAGAGAGAGAGTGGAGTTGGGCTATAAAGGGGGGGTTATCATGATGAACCACTCACCCAAACCAAACTAAAATAAACCATGCCGAGCTAAACCAAGACAAAACCATGCCAAGCCATGCTAGACATATCAAGATACTGGTCGAGAATCCGTACACGTATACTAAAAATACGTATAACGAAAAGCGGGAGTGACACACAAACACTTGTAGACTACGGTATTTCTTCCAATGGCATCTCTATCAAAAGTGACAAAACTAGCTCTATTAGTCTTACTAAAAACTCTATTTGTCACTCACGTACAAAACACATTAAGATTTGACATCACTTTTTGCGTGATCATCAACTAAAAGGAGACATATGTCTTGTATTTATTGATACTGAGCATCAACTTATTAACATCTTTACCAACCTCTTGCCGAAGATCACTTTTTCTTCATTTATCGGGAAATTGGCCTTCTTGAAAATCCTCTTTGATTACACTTTTTACTCATTTGAAAAATTCGAAGGTATTCTGCAAAAATCCGTCATTTAATCGGAACTGAAACAACAAGTATTTTCTGGTTCATTCGGATCATTTATCAAATTTACGCAGAAAATCAACAGATTTCGACATTTAATTTTTGACACATATTACGCTAAATCTGACTCCTCGACTCCCAACCTCATCTACTTTTCACCTACTACTTTTAATACGTTCCTATCTTCAGCCGGATTGTCCGGCGACAAACTGCAGATTTTCGTCGGATGGTCTGACCGAAATATAAGGGCGCAAAAAACGAATAGTTTTAACTATTCCTCTTCTCCAAAATCCACTTTCAATTCTTCATCTTCCCAACATCGGTTCATTAAACCCTTCGCCTACCCCCTTACTCCTATATAAATTCCCTCTTCTTTCTCTCTCACCACTTCTTCCAAATCCTATAGAATCTCTCTTCTAAAACAACTTTCGTTCCCGGTGTCTTCCTACAGCAAGAGATCTAGCCACGACGGCTTCTCCTACTCCTCTGTACCACCTTCCGCCTCTTTGTGTCTTTATTGTTTAGTTATTGCATATTTCCTGTTGTTTATTTCTATTTTTAGTTGCATCTTTGTTATTGTTCATGAATTACTTACTTTCTTTCAGTTGTACATTATGCTAATGCTAGTCATATTTTCTTTTTTTGTCTTTTTTGTGTATATGAACATAGAGTTAAGGGACTACCATTGTTAGTATATTATCATAAGCTTTGTCACGACTGTGCCACGAGATATGTGTGAGATGAGTAGCATATAAAGGTACTTGCATGTTGGTTGATCACCCGTGCACATACATTAGGACTAACTGTTAATAGAGGCATATTAGGAGACTTAGCAATTAGTAGAGGTACATGGGTCATGGATATGACTTAATAGGTGCATAGGGTGGGAGAACATTTCCTTATCGTATGAGCCACTATTATACTTTTCCTTTTAGAAACCCAGAAGCTCCGCTGGAGATACGGGTAAGATTACCATCTCAGGTTGGCCACTGACGTTATAGAAACGTTATGTGCTTGGTCCCTGGTCCCTGGTCCCCAAGTTGGGACTACACCAGATCCATTTATAGCCAGAACTGTCCATACGTAAAAGGTTCGTTCTTAATTGCATGTACACCGTAGAATGGTTAGTCGACCTTAGTATATGTTATGTCACACTCTATTCTAGTTATGGCAAGGGGCAGTGTCACATCACAGAATAGTGTACCCTTTGTCCTTCTTTGGTTATAGGGGTAGTCCACCGTTATGTTTATAGGATGCTGGACCTTATTATGGTTTCGACTATTTTGCTTTTACATGTGACTTGTGACATATTTATATTCAGTATATATGACATGTTCTTTATGTATCTTGTTATGTCCCTCTAAGGACCTGGTGATTCCTCCAGGTGTGTGTTTCGTGACTTTTCATAGGTGTTCTAGCCATGGTCGTGATCTTCTCAATTCCTTCGAAGATGACTTACTCTCGGATCGTCCTTTGCGACTATTAATTCTTTTATTGTTTATGTATTACCACTCATTTAAAATAGTTGGTAGTAGTTTTCTCCGTCCAGCGTCTTGTACAAAATAAAAATTTAAAGTTGATTTATGATATCATCATTCTTTTATTTTGTGAATGAGATTTACTGTACAGTAGTTAATGCATTTTACAGTTTACGTATATTTATTATAAGGTTGGCATATCTACGTACTTTGTCCTACGTATTTTAGGACTAGAACGTTACATATTTTTGTGATAGCCCATGTAGGTCAACGAATAAATTGTTTGGTTGCTTTACAGTAACAAACAAGCTTGCATATAGGATTAGAGTCTAGGATTCACTACATGCTTGATCCTCCCTTGATTCCAATTTTCAACTCTCGTTTGACTACCTTAATTTCTTCTGTTTGATTCCCTTTCTACCGTAAATCTTATCCTTCTTTCGTGCTTCATAGAGGTTAGAAAATGACTCGTACTAGGTATAGTTCCGTTGTTCAATCACACTATTAGTTAAACTCTTATAAGTTGGATAGAATGCCTCATGACCTAACATTCCTTTGACCTTATTAACCAAGGCCTTAGACAAGAAGACAGTAGGATGACTGTATAGGCAGGAACACCGGACAAGACTTAGATTCTTAAGGAAGCTGAACTATTTATATTTTTATCATTATCTCGTACTTTTTTTTTAGACTACCTTGAGTAATGCTGCTATTATAGCCTAGTTTTGCAAGCTTACTCTTTTATCGAGCTTCTTCAAGACATGTTATTTGGGTGCGTCCACTAACATATTGTCTAATCAGAACCGGTGCATGATGATCTGATCAACCTAGTGCACTTGGTTTGCTCTTCGTATGATTATTCTACGTTGATTGAGATATAGTTAACTTGGCGTATTAGACAAATATAATTTTCCTCTAGGATCTCATCGCGACTTCCTTGACAACTCTCTTTGAAACTATTCAATCGCCTTTTGTACCCCGTATTTACATTCAACACATCTCCCTTGAACTTTATTGTTATTCGTCACCTACTTCGGAAAACAAAATGCTCATAGACATGGAGTATTCCCCTATGACCAAGATAGTTGTATATACACGAGTATAGCTAGCCATCGACCAAGTCATGTGACTACAACCTTGCCTTACTCGACCCTAGACGACCTCTAATTATTTAAAACTTAAGAATGATTATAATCATTTCCTTACTCGTACCCCTAACCTAGACAACTATCATACAATATTATCTTTAATAATCAGGTACCTTTGATCTCTAATTATTTTTGCTTGATTTCTTAAACCTTACTATTTGTGTTTCTTGTTAAACCATCATTTATTTTCCAAATCCTTATCATGACCATTGAACATAACCATATTTTCCTCCTATTTGTTTGGCTTCCCTCTTTGAAGAATTTTTTTGAACTCCCCATGATTCATTCAAACCTTGTTTCTTATATGATTTCCTTATGCGAAGATGGAAGTTTGATTATGACACCATTCAATTATATGGGATAGACGAGGAAACCCTTTATAGAAGACTAATGGTATGGTTAGACAAAAACCCTATTAGATGAAATTGAGGAATGTAATTTTATTGATATGGTCGAAGGTGCTCGGTTGACAAGAAT